>OMNZ01049415.1:5167-21109 GCA_900303255.1 Lesueurigobius sanzi | reverse complement strand
GACCAAGGAGTTGGTAGTCGACTTCAGGAGGAGAAGGACATTACCACACTCACCAGTGAACATCCAGGGAGAGGACATTGAAGTAGTGGACAGTTTCAAGTACCTGGGTGTTCACCTCAACAATAAACTGGACTGGTCCCACAACACTGTCGCTCTGTACAAGAAGGGCCAAAGTCGCCTCTACCTTCTGAGGAGAATGGGGTCCTTTGGAGTGAGAAGACCTCTGCTCAAGACTGTCTATGACTCTGTGGTGGCCTCTGCTGTCGTCTACTCTGTGGTCTGCTGGGCCCTGAGCAGCACTGAGCGGGACAGGAAGAGACTGAACAAGCTGGTCAGGAGGTCCAGCTCTGTCCTGGGTGCCCACTGGACTCTGTGGAGGAGGTGAGTGAGAGGAGGGTGTTGGCCAAGTTCACATCCATCATGGACAACACCTCTCACCCACTGCACAGGACTGTAGAGGAGCTGAGCAGCTCCTTCAGTGACAGACTGAGACACCCTCAGTTCAAGACGGAGCGCTACCGCAAGTCCTTCATTCCCACCACTGTCAGACTGTACAATTCTTCTGTATAGCCCCCCAGAAAGGATCTGATCTGCTCAGATCACTTAATTACAGATAAAATAGTTTTCCTTCTTGACTTTTATTCTTTAGCTAAGCACATTTACATTTGTGCACGTTGCCTCAGTCTGTCCCTGTCCAATCTAGCCGACATGCTAAGCCCCACGTCAGCGCCGGTGGGATCCAGTCATCAATTTTGCTAATCGTTGGGATGGACGACGGAAAACACGCACCGGCTAATTTTGTGGGAACCATCTGTGGTTCAGATGGCACAGTTCTGTTTGCATTTGGTCGAGGCACCAGCGAGGGCAGGCCTTCTTCTCCTTCCATGTTTACTTCATACTCAGTCAGGGCTGTTGGGTCGCGGTAGCTTTGTGCGTGGATGTAGTCTGATGTTTGTGCACTCAATTATACTATGTATGTTTTGGGTAGTAGCGAATCACAGTTGGCGGTTGTGTAGTACACAGTGCTGCCTTGGGTTTGAGGCCCCCCCGGCACAGCTGTAAATAAACACATACATGTTTCATTCAACCGCTCCAGACATTGTTCCACACATACAATTTTTTTTTTTTTTTAATCAGAGGGGACACCTCACCTCTCTGGTTTACATGTCCTTCAAAGCATATACGGATACTGTGGGTTAACACTAAATTACGATGAACAATACAGTTTATTTATTTTCATGGGGTGTTGGCACAATGTTTGGATGTTTTTTCATCTTCTGCATTCAACCCATCCTTCACGCCCCCCTTACCTGTTAAAAGCAATGGGTGAAACCAGTCCTGCATCTCAGAGTGTATTTGGAGCAGTAGTGTGTTTTTGTAGAGGGAGCTGGAGAAACAGTCAGTGCATTCTTGTGGTGAATTAAGAGCACTAATCCTGCACAAGCATTGTGTCTGGACCAGGAGATTTCCAATTCACGTGACATCACAACATTCTAAAGAGCCTACAAATGGAGCACCATAGTCCCGCCCTTATCCGGGCCTTTTCTGGTTCCAGGAAGTAAAAATTCCATTCAAATTCCCCATAGACTTTTTGAAAAATTCATATTTTTCAAATTCAAGAGCACGATGTAGACTAATGAGCTACATGCTAACTGCTAGCCATAGAGCGGATATTTTACAAGCAAGAAGATACCAAATACTTGAAAACACAGCAAAATGTTTTTTATAACGTATTGGACACAAATTTTATTTATTATTGTGTGTTTTATGCCCACCACGTAGCTGATTAGGTGCTATCATTCTTTTAAACATTTGTTATGAATTTTTTTTCGAAAAGTCTATGGGATTTTAGAATTTGATTTTTTTCTTCCGGCAGCAGCTGTGAAGGCGGGACCGTGATGCTCCATTAAAATTGGGATGGAGGGCAGCTGAAAATTCTATATGGCAGTGACTATGATAACTGTCAAAAGATTTCTAGTCTTAGTTTGTTGCTAATGTCTGTAATTCCTGGGCCAATCCACATGAAACAAAAGCCATCACAAAGTTCAAGGTCTTCTCTGTCAGCACATTATGTCAGGTGTAATTATTTTATTTGCACCAAAAAACACGCACATCCAGAATGTATCTGTAATACTGAATCAGTGTGCAGGATCCAAAAGGGAACACAAGAATGAGAAAGAAACATGTGTAGCTCCCAAAGATAGTTTTTATTTACTTGCACAAAATGGTTACGTTTCGGGCATCAGCTCTTCTGTCTGAGGACATGTCTGTTTCTATGTCTAATTATTTTCTCATGAAGGTGTACAACAATCTTCCAAATTATGTGCATGAGATTGGTCAGTAGAAAGGCCTTTCAACCATAAGAATAATATGGCAGGTTTGTGAATCCAATCACTATGTAATGCGGATCAAGTACAACATTTGTCTTTTTGGATTTGGGTTTGGACAATTTTCTTTTAGGAAATTTATTAAAAAAACGGTTTCTCTCACATAGAGTTGTATTGCCACCTGCCCTCCAACTGAAATAGAATTCTATTATGTGAACGCAACCTAACTATGGGCCTCAGGCAGGTTCACAGACAAGTGCTGGGCTTACGCAGTCAGAACCATTTTACATGGGCGATTTTCTTTCATGTTCTCATACTTATATGTCTTTGGGCAATGGTGGAATGTGGACCTAACTAGAGACTCTCCTCAGAGTCCACTGGCCCGCAGACAGAGCGCTTGACTTCTCTGCGCGGGTCATTCTCTTACACTGTTCTTCTGACTTATTGTGCCTGGATCTTTGAAGTAGCTTTTTGCACCAACGTGGATTATACTGGTTCTATTTTAGGACTGTGAAAGACTGAGCACATTGTTGCCACTGTGAGTTCCCCTCATGTAAAAACCTTGTATACAGCATGTGCATCATAGACAAACCTGGCTCAAATAGCATGCTTTGAAAGCCCAACCATTATCTCCCGCTCCGCATCACTGGCTGCCAACTTATTTTCCAGTTGAATGGCAATAATGAGAGACAGGTTGACAAAGTCTTGATGTAACCCTAACAATGCTCCGTAGTTGCAGCTGCCAAAACAAAAACTCACGCCGTCAAAGTACTTACTGCTTTTGTTACAATTTAGATCTCCAGTAATGTGCTTTGGAAAAGGCCATTTTCTCTTTTTCAATTTGGTTTCAAACTTGCCCGGCGACTGGTTATAGGGGAGTGTTTTTGTGGAAGATAGCATTGTCCTGCTGCGTGACAAACATATCTAGAGAAAGTGCGGGCGAGTGGTGAGGACACAGTGGTTTTGTGATAGTGATGGCTCAGTATGCTGCGCAGGGATGGCTTTGGCAGCAGCACAAGCCGCCCAGGCGCTATAGTACCTCAGTCTCCCAGTTACAAGTGACAAAGACTCAGGAAGGATTTCATTAACGTGGGGTCAAAGGAGGATCTGCTTTGGGATTCCTTTGGGCCGCTCTGTGCGTGTGGCAGCTGAGACTAGGCATAAGGAATGGTAATACTGTTTGTTTATCTGCAAAGGGCTTTGAAACTAATTAGTGGGTCATTTGCATCGATGGTAAGGTTTGAAATGTATTTGTTTAAAGTATTGTAAGATATTTTACTGCATTTGACCCATCCATGAATGCAGCCTGATCTGAATCTACCTGGAACTTCCAAACTGGGAATTTTGCCCAAAAAACATGCAGCTCTGAAGGGCGACTGTGGCTCAGAGGGTAGAGCGGTTCGTCTTATAACCAGAAGGTTGTTGGAATCTTTATGTCCTTGGGTTGCCAACTGTCCTTGTGTCCTTGACCAAGACACTTCACTCTCCTTCCCTTTGTGAATGTGGTGTATGTACAGTATGAGTGAGCGGTTGCTGGAGATCAAGGGGCAGCCTCACTTCTGTCAGTCTACCCCAGGGCAGCTGACCACCACCATGTATGGCATAAACGCAAACAGAAAAAAAAACACAATATAAAACCAATGCAGGAAACCGATTATATAAAACCTGTAATTTTGTATCACTGTGATTATAAAATAGACTGGGTTTTAATTATTGTGAAAACACTAAAATAGGATCAAAGAGGCAACTGAGATTTGGTTTGATGTGCCATAGTCGGACCTGGACAAACTGACTTCGACAAACTACAAAGAGCTCTGTTCATCTATCGCTCTGTAAGATCAGACCCAGGATGATGTCAGCGCATGGAAACAGAAACCAGCGTTGAGGGTTCTGTTCAGAATGAATATGATGTATGTGCATACCCCCGTTAAATCAGTCAGCAATACAGCACACGTCTAGCCCTCTTTTGAGGTACGATCAACAACAACAACAACAACAACAAAACTATGAATATATTTTATGTATGTGCACAATAAGTATTTGCCCTGGATCTGTAAGATTTTGGGTTCAAGTCCAAGTCTGGGAACTGCAGCCATTGTATGGCATAGACCCATTTCATGTGACGTAATATGTATACTAAATTAGGCGCACGCAGACTCTGTGCATAAGAGCTGGAATACTGCATCGCCACACATTGACACACATTTGTTTTCGTATTTAAAGCAACACAATGCCATCATATTACATTGTTGATTGCACAAAGGGACCAACAACCCAGGACTTAAATTTGAGAACATACCAGCACATGTGCACCCTCTCCAGAAGGACAGAGGAGACTTATGGTCGTGTGCTGTCAAAGGAGACAAATGATCCAAAGATGAGATCAAGAAAGCACACATTTGCTGTATATCTGGTAAGATTATAGTTTTATTTACAAAGAAATGGTGTTTGACAAATTAAATAATAATTTTTACTTTTAATTTTATTACCTTAACCTTTTAGGCCAGCCTCAAACAAGCTTATTCGTCCAAAGATCTCTTGGGGCTCTCCGATGATAAGAATTCACGCTATTTAAAAGAAAATGTCATGGTTTTCCAATGGCTTTTGCTCTAATGTTACTGTTTCCTTGTATCTTTACATATAAGATACAAGGAAACAGTAACATTAGGGCAAATTACATTGTATCAAGAAATTTATATAAAGCTCATTATAAACTTAATTCCCGTAAATAAGCGGCCGCTCCTCCGGTGACAAGCTTTCTACGTACTTTGATCTATTTTCTAGCCTTAACAGCGGTTCATCATTGCCATTATTCAAGCGTAACCAATGTAAACCACTGATATCTAATATGAATAACTGTGATATTGGGAGCATATGGTTTCTGCAGCCAGTATGCGCGCGCACAGTCAACTTTGAATCCTGTCTGTTGTTTGAGTTTTGCGACCAAAATAATTCCAGTTTTTGAACGTGTTAAAATTACCAGGGTTTTCGTGTTGAAAACAAAAAATCACTCCTTTCTTGTCACCTCGTGGCGTGAACTCTTCATTAGTTTGTGACACATCTGTGGGATAATTTAATCTGCTATCGTCCAATGACACAAATCATCTGTAAAAGCACAATGAATGATGAGAAGGGAGTGATCTGAGATGTAACAGTGTTGGTATTTTGTGGAATTCATTTCAAAATGTTTGTTAAATAAATGAATTTTACAGTTATGATAAACTATGATTTAAAAACAAGCAAATCTTGTGTTTTTCACCCATATGTTAAGTGCCTATTTAGCATACCCCCTGTCCTCCCTGAACTAGATTTTCACCAATGATACTTTATAATGAGTCCAAACTGCTGATGAATGCACTGCAGAAGTGTTTAAGTCAGCCGAGCTGGATTTGAAATTTTAAAATTCCAGGTGGGGACTCTCGACACACTCGGGCATTAATATTTCAAATCCTCTTATCTCCACTTTAAAAGGGACAGAGTTTGTTCCTGAGCTCTGAGCCGGGAGCAGAAGGTGAGATAACAATCTGTGGAAGACGTAGGTGGCATGGCCTCTTTTGGAGCTCCTAGAACTCTTTCTTGGGTTAAAGCTATATTGTGTTATTAGGTGCCCATATTGAGTGTAAATAAGCCAAATTGGACTTCATTCACAAAGATTCAGGCAGTTTGATCCCATTTGTTATGTCGATAGGTAACTGTTGACCCACTGCTTCTGTGTGGAATACTGAACTACCATCACTGAGCCTGGCTGAGCAGCAAATGAATGATCAACTTTAAAGATTGGAGTAAATCAATTGCTTTGTATCCCTATACATATGATATAAACACTATTTTTAAAGTGGACATATCATGCATATAAATCTTTAAAAAAAAACGGACCAACACATACAGGATTAAGTCAAACCTGCGTGAATGAAGTGAAATGCTGCTCCAGGTTTGTTTTTGACGAGGGAACAACTTTATAACATGGTTAAATGCTTGAAAAAGTCAATTTAGCATGATATGTCTCCTTTAATACTATTGTTCATCCCTACGGACACTGTATATACGGTCATTTTACCTCATACATCCTTTTTCATATATTTTCACTATTAATGAACAGACTAATATTAAACATAAAGCCACATATTTTACCCAAAACATTAGGACAAAATACAAGCTTTTTTTTTCTGTGGCTGAGCACTGGGAGCACTTAGTGACAGTATTCTTTTGGCCGCAAATCAATCTAGCTTTTGGTTCAATTAATCTCAAAGACAAATATTAACATTTAAAGTAATGTGAAATGTGATGTGAGTCTGTAAGTTTGCAAAATGAGGAGAGATATTTTGAAGCCACTGCCCTCTCCCCTCTTGATTGGACCAGAAAGCCCCTCCTCGGTCCCAGTACAGGAAAGCTTGTCTCATTGGTCAACACGAATCCAGCAAGACTTTTAGTTACCGTATTTTCAGGACTATAAGTCACACTTTTTCTACTTTGGCTGTTTCCTTCGACTTATATATTAATTAATATGTTACGTTAACATACCAGACAATTCAGTTTGTTGTTTATGTTTTGTGTGTAGCCGAATAACCCGCAGTGTGTTACGTTCAATGGTCAGTGGACGGTCAATTATATGCATTCTATTGAATTTGTAATACATTTATACTAATCACTTTGAATATAGTTGGACTGAGTTAGAAATATGTGCATTTTCACAAATTTGCGATACAGTGAAAAAGAGAAGAGAAATACAATAAAAGAATAATATACGAAAACAATGTTTCCGCTTTTGCAGGTATCATGAACTATGATCTAAGTGTGCATTCCTACATCATGACTCAAACATATGGGCTTTGTCCAATGATTTTTATGGGCTACACCATCACAATGTTCATTTTTCATGAGACGTGCACAACGTGATGAGTTGAGTGAGGAGGCTCGGGCTTAAAAAACAATCTGTGTTTACAGTTTTATTCTGAGAGTTGAATTCGACCCTTAGCGCCACAGCTGTGTTTTTTTCTTTTAAAACTTTCCATACTTATTTATTATTTACTTTCACTTGCTGTTATTATCTTTTATGATAACTAGTGAGGCTGTGTTGCTGTTTTTATTTAGTCTTTTGCTTTTTATCCTTTGATTGTGCAGCACTTTGGAAACTGTTTTACTTGTTTGAAGGTGGCCACACACTACAGTATTTTAAATCTTTTGAGACTAAAGATCTGTGCACAGACCACACACACTTAAGGACAAACATGAGGACACACACACACACACACACACACGAGGAGTTCCACCACAGATCATGCCATGAGAATGTTTTTATTCAGCCACTCCTCCTAAGACTAAAAATCTGGCTAAAAATCCTGTAGTGTGTGTCCAGCTTAACTGTGCCATACAAATAAAGTTGGATTGGACTAATACTTGTTGTAAATTAGTTTTCCATTAACCAATTTGACGCCTTACACTTTCGACACGCACAGAAGTGTCATGTTAAACACTGACTCTGATAATACAGTTCATTTAGACAGTTCCTCCTACATAAGAAGGTCATAATAAACCCCAGAGCATTATGGGAAGTCTATATTTGTGATAAAGTGAGTCTGTGACGACGATGGCGGTGCAGAGTAAACCCTGGATAATCCTATGTACAGTGGCATCTGGCCATCTTGGTTGGAGTGGATTTGCGCTCCGTCGGAGGCCAGAGGGGACGGATCAAACATGAATGAGACGGCACAATTAAGATGACTCTATAACGGCGGTGGAACTGAATAAACAAGAGAACGGGCTCCGCCAGAAAGGGCTCCTTATGACGAAGTGTGCTGTCGTTGTGGTTTTGTATTAGCATCCTGGGTAAACAACTCTGCTAATTTAGGTCATTTAATTGCAAGAGGGAAACAGCACTGACCCTGAAATCAAATAAATTATCCAGATACCGCTTGCGACTTCAGCATCATTAATTTTATGCTTTGGCACGAGCGGCATGTGGTAGACTGTGGGGAAAATAGCAAGGCTTTTTAATAAAAGAATTGGCATACTCATGAAAACTTGTTCCTGTTTTATTAACTTTAAGACTGTCCCAGCTATTCAAACAGAGACACCCCCCTGAGGAGTCAAAAAAGCTCCATCACCAACAATGAATAAGAACCTATAGCCCCTCAGTGAAATTTTAAATTTTAAGACTTCGTACTTGTTGATTGTTTTTGGTATCGCTAGAAAGGAATCGTGCTGGAAAATACTTGAATGAGGAGATAGTTGAACAGACAGAGTGAGGTGTGATGGAAGAACTAATCTTTAATTAATCATGTAAATGAGAATTAGACAGTAGTGCAGGGGTGTCAAACTCATATTGGGTCAAGGGCCGAAACACACAGAGGATGGCGGCTCGCGGGCCACATATATTGTAAACAGGAAAATACTACACTTTTTTATTGGACAAAGCCCTACAGGACTGTAGCCTAATAAATAATTCTAATTTTCAAATTTTGAATTACACCAATGTTATTTAGTGTAATCTGATGTATTTTAGATGAACATATTCTATTTTAAATCAGTCTTATTACACAATGACACAAATACACAAAATTAGATCACAGGCTACATTATTATTACAACCCTGACAATGTTAAAGCTGGTATTAATTTAAATGTATTGTATGCATTTATCCATTGTTTTATTTATTAATTGACTATCTGTGTCCTGCAACCTCTCACTACTGTCTTTGTAGCTTTAATAATGGTACTGTAACAACCAGGCTTCCTGGTATTAGCCTTTCCCCAACGGCCTCGTGTCCAAGTCCTGACCAGGCCCTGCCCTGCTTAGCTTCAGAAACCTCACCGGATCAGGCAGAGCAACAGCGATATGGCCATAAGACAGTGTCAGTGCCCTCTGCTGGACAGGTGTGGAATTCCTTCCTTGTGGCTGAATTGAGGATTTTGGTTATTTCTTTAAAATGTCCTAACTCTGCACAGGAATGGGCTAGAGACTTACTTTTTTGTTTGACATTCATAAATGTATGCTCTATAGCCCAGGGGCCATATGTTTGACACCCCTGCAGTAGTGGAAGGAGCACTCAAAGTGTTTATTATAAGTACAGATATAAGAGAATACTGTATACTTATGTAAAAGAAAACATACTTTCTTGTATGGACTGCCTTTACTTTCTGTGTGAGAATCACTAATGTCTATGTCAGAGGTTGAGAGGGAATGATAATTAAGAGTTTGACCTTGATCGTTTGTGTGTTTTCGTCAAAGCCAATTGTTGACATGTCCAACTGCAAAGAAGTGTCTATGAGGCTCCACAACAATCACCTGGACTGGCCCCTTCAACCAGCTTCCTGAGGCAGCACGGACACGGTCATCTCACAACCTCTGCAGTGATGCCCTCAGACTGCAGAGTCTCGATCCAGGCCAGGGCCAGCTGACTGAAGGGCAGCTTTGCCTATTCTGCAGGGCTGTTCGCTGCCCCCTCTTATATGAGCATTGTAAACTATTTTTGCACCATGGGTTTGAGAGAAACACAAATTTAATTCTACTTCTCTAGAGACCTTTTCATTGTTTGTAAACATTTGGGGCTTTGCTGGAAGCAGGAAGCTAATCCCTATATTTTATCGTCTCAAATGTCATTCCTCTTGTTCTTGCACCTTAAGCCAAAACAGGACGGCATTTTTAAGTTGTAGTTTTACACTTCTAATCACTAGTTTTAGTTTAATCTCATTTCTCTTGCTCACTTCCTGCCTCCAGCTGATGTCACTGATGATGTAAGCAGTGCTTGTGGTAGAATTGACAACAAAGCTAACAAATCTAAAACATTCTCCATCTCTTTTTATTATTTACAGGTCCCCTTCACAAACCCACTAATGGTTCATAAACTCAGATGTAGATGAATGTGTTGTAACATGAAGACTTTTATTGCAAATAATAATGATTTGATAAAAGGGACTTGTTAATACCATTTTAAAAAGAATCAACACCCATTACATTTCATCTGGAGTACAGGCATGAGCCGTGACTGCACAGACGAGCCACAGGCCTGAGGAGTCACCACTCTGCCACAACAACCATCATGACTTGGAATCGCAGTAATTTTAGCATCTTCAGTCAGAAACAGAACATACTGTAGCATGGTGGTCTTTAAGAGGCATGTATTTTAGACCATGTCCGAGTAAAAACAAAAAAGAGAACAGTGTTCACTCATAATAATAAGTATGGATATTTGTAAAATGGCCACCTCAAAAACACAGGTTAACTTGGACATGCAGCACGACCATACTCTGCACATCGTCAAACACCCAGTGTGTGAAAACTAGGACAAAGTCCGGCTCCTCTATTTTCTCCAAATATACACACATTGATTCTTCTCTATAATACTGTTATATTGGTTAACACTCTCGCCATTTCAAAAGTAGGTACAATCCCAATTACAGAAAGGTTAGGACACTGTGTCAAATGAAAATAAAAACACATCTCTTGCAACAGGTGCAACAAAAGGCCAAAAATATCTGCCTCTGCTGATTTCATTAAAAAAAAGACTTGGAAACATTTATTGTGCACTGAGACAGGCCTCATAGACAAGCCCTGCCCAACTGTGAAGGAAATCAAGGCCAGAACCTTCCAGCTGTGGGGCAGTGCTAACCACTGTGCTCAGTGCGTATCCGCCTGTCATAGTTTACTGTCGCCCTAAAGTGAATAGTTGTGTTATGCTTTCATTCATATTTAGCACATGAGTGACAAGACATTTGCTAATAAAGTAATTTCCATACATTTGCTAAATTAGGAGAGATATTTTTTTTTAAGTAAAAAATCTAGCTCCCTCCCTCCTAATAGGACTTGAAAGCCCCTCCTCCCCTCCCCTCCCTGTGATTGACAGGCCGGTTCACAGGAAAGCTACTTTCATTGGTCCATCATAATCCTGCAAGACTTTGTTAAAAATGAAAAATAAATATTACCTACTTTACATCAGACGTCAGTTATATATTCTATTAAATCTGTAATACATTCCAACTTCCAGACTTTCACTAAATTCAGTTTTAATTCATATCTTACAGTGTCCCAAGCTTTTTTCACAATTGAAACTGTCTTTAGATCGCAAATATTGTCTTTTTTAATGTACTCTGACAAAGAAAAAAAGTCCACACAGTTATGTCATCTAAAATGAACTGGACAACATTATAACCTATGCCACACTGTGATTCAGTCAAATAATATCACAAATCCAGTTTTACATCTTTCATTTTACAGAAGATAATAAATATACCTTTGAACCATTTCTCATTATAGCTTAACATTGAAACAAGATCAGACGGTGCAGAAGAATCATAATTTGTCAAAAAACAAGCTGATTATTACAAGTACAAACCATATCATGAACGTAAGACAGTGTACCGCAAGATCTCAACGTAACGATAGAATTGAAGAACAGTGTTTTTGTGCTTTTGTTCTTTTAACTGCGATGGCTATTTTCTATGGGTTTGCAGTCAAAATACAGCAGTTAATCTGAATCGTAAAAACCGTGGGAAATATCACACACCATCGGAACAGTTGTACAACGAATACTGCATACGGCTCGGTAAGTTTAATATAGAACGCCTAATCTTAATAATAGTGGCCTATGCCCTCTCAACCGTTGTGAATGTGGCAAAGGAAAAAAAAACGAAAAACATCGCATTTGCGGCGTTCAAAAGGTGTCGATCTGGATGTTAATGGTTCTTTAAGGCATTACAGTACAGTACCGTATTTTGTTTTACACCATGGGTTCAAAGATACTGAAGGATGAATACTATGCCATGCTGTCAAACCCTTTAGGAATACTTCGGTATGGTCGGGATTAATACAATGTTGTTCTTTTTGTCTTGAGACTTGTTTCGAGAAGCACTGTGGAAGCGACGGGCCGCGCCATTTTATCACTTGTTTTCTGTCATAGTGCAAACGATCTGTGCCTTATTACATAGATATGAAGAAATAACATTGCATTTAGAGCGTGATATTATATCCACATGGTACAATAAGCTTCTCCGGTGTAATAAATAAAGATAACCAAAAAGAAATGTAAAATGCAGTGTGACTATTAACAAAGTCATGCCAAACTATCCAACTATGTGGTGGCCAGAACCAAGCAACGGGTTGTCAGCCAAACAATAACAGGTACAGTGCCGTGAAAAAGTATATACACCCTTCCTGAATTAGTATATTTTTGTATGCACTACATGTAAATGTTTCTGGTCATCAAGCCAATTTTTATATCACACAAAGACAATCCCAGTAAATACAAAAATGCAGTTTCCAAACGATTATTACATTTATTAAGGGAGAAAAATAATCCAAACCTATCAAGACCCTATGTGATCTTAATAACTGCAGCGATAACTGATATTAAACATTGGAGGTGACTGGTAAAGAGTTTATAACATCACTGAGAAGGATTTTGGCCCTCTCTTTGCAGAATTTTTTCAACTCCGCCATTATTAAAGACAATTGAGCTTCATGGTTGGATGTTCAGCTTCAGGATTTCCTGTAAACAGCAGAGTTCATTGTCCGATCTACAGTGTTGGGGGTAATATTTATTAACTGAGGTTCGGGAGCAGGATCCAGGCCTCAACTGCCCTTCTTCAAGCCACTCCCTCAGACCAGCCACACCCCTAATCACCCCCCTTTATAACCAGCTAAGCCCATCCATTCTGTTCGCTCGAACTGTCGAACCCTCCCTTCCCATTTCTCATGTTTTGTCTTTCAGGGCTGATTTCCTGCTCAGAAGGGGGGGTCCTGAAGCTGTCGGAGACGGAGCCCCCACCCACAGTCTCATCTGCCCTCCAGTCATTTCAATAAATTCCTCAAACGCATTAGGTTGTGGCGTGGTCATTGCTAGTGAACTAGTAGCACGTTAGAGTACTCACATTAGTTTTGTTGAGTAACGAGTAACGTAACGCATTACTTTTGCATGCTCAAGTAATCTAGTACTAGCTACTTTTTCAACAAAGTAACTCGCTAGTTTGCATCATCTCCTCGTCGCATCGGCGCTTCCTGCTCCCGGTGCTTGGGTCCGTCGGGTCAACGGAGAGGAGAAGCACTTTACGGCATCAGAGTCTTGGTGAGATATGTCATTATTTACTTGAGTTAGTTCCTCAAAATAGTGGAGCTTCTCGGCTGACTCTCTGCAAAGACATCTTTAGCTCTGACGCTAACAATCAGCTATTTCATTGCTGTTTAAGGATGTTAGCTTGTTCATGCCTCTTCTTGTGGACTGTTCCTGTGGTTTGTCAGTATAAACACATAAATAAAGCTGATTTATCACACTATTCTGCATTTAAGAAGGTGCTTCAGTCAGATGAGACAAAAATTGAACTTTTTGGCCCAAATCCAAAAGGTTATGTATGGCACAAACCTAACACTGCTCATCATCCTGAGTGCACCATCCCCAGTATCAAATACGGTGGGGGGAGCATCATGCTATGGGGCTGCTTTTCTTCAGCGGGGACTGGGAAGATTGTAAGAATAGTTGGGAAGATGGATGGAGACAAATACAGGGACATTTTGGAGGAAAACCTGCTAGAGTCAGCAAGAGAATTGAGGCTAGGGCGAAGATTTACTGATACCAAGCAGTTGTTTGCGTGTTTAGCTTCTACGGCGGCGCCTCTAGTGAAATGGAGCTTTCAGCGTCGGAAAACATAAACGCCAAATAAAGGCTAAATATAGATGTTTAGTATTGGTAACGCAGGAGTACTCTAAGGCGTTACTTTCATAATTAAGTAGCGCAGTAACGTAACGATTTACTTTTCCAAAGGAGAAACGAGACCCAAACCATCGCTCTGTCACCTCTATGTCTGGCTGTGGACATGATTATTTTGATCAAATTCTGTAATATTTTTTATACCAGATGCAACAGGCTGCGAATCTGCCAAAAAGTTGAACTTTTGTGGCGACAGTACACAGAACATCCCTCGTAAAGTCTTGGGGATCAAAAAGTCTTTGTATGTGCCGAAAAAATGGCTTGATGATCAGAAACATGTGTAACAAATACAAAAAATATACAATTCAGCATGGGGGCATATACTTTCTCACGGCACTGTAGTATCCAGGGACAAAAATAAAGTCATCAAGTTCAGATTCCCACTGCAGAAAACAGCTGCATTTTTTTTTTTTTTTTTTTAGAAAACATGAAAAAAAAAAAGAATGAACTTCACAACTTGATGGTAACATTCAAGTCCCAATGTATGGAGAATATAGTATATTTATAAATGTAAACATGTCCTCCCTTTATACTGTACAGAATTCTTAGTTAATGTCTGTTTGAATGAGAAAAGCTGGTCCCACTTGACAAACAAAGCCTACACTATAGTAAAATATAAAGATACAAGATACATTATACTTTGCTACTTCGACGGCTGCCTGATAAAAGCAGTTCGGCAGGTAGAGTAACTCAAAAAGGACCCATTTTGTAGAATACGACAACTTCAACACTGCATCCATCTATATAAGACAACACAGGTCCAGCGAAAACCCCCGCCACGTTTTGCTCTTTTTCTTTTTTTTTTTTTTTTCGTCATTTTTTTAAATACATATTTTTAAGCACACCTCATAATCAAAATCGGTATTGTTAGGAATCTATAAGTCTTTGTTCCACAAGCCATAGTACATTCAATACAACATTGGTAGGGTAAATTATGTGGACATAATGTTAAAATTAGCACCTCCATGTGTGAGAGGTCAATGATCTTGCAAGTCGTCGGATGTGACAGGAGACGGGGCGGTTGCTGAAAACTCATTCTAGAAAAACCAAACGAAAAAAACGCCAAACAATAAAAAATAAAATATCATCATATAGTATTTACATGACAGATAATTCACAAAAGAAAAATCAATAACAGTGATTATTCCCCCATCACGTCTTTCTCAACATACAAGATTGGACTCCAGCCATCAGCAAATGTCAGAAAGGGTTGATAAATGCTCTGGACAGTCATTGTTGTTGTGTTTTGGGGTCCCGGTTAGTAGACGCTGATGAAGGACGACAGGGCCAGGACCAGGTACCGGCAGGCCAGTGGGGCGTCCGAGCTTCCAGTGCTCCCATAGGGGGCAGTGTTGGGCGCTGCAAAACAAAACAAAACAAGAGACGCTGATTAGTTTTGATTGCAGGTTCGGCTCCGGCCGCGCCCACCGCTCGCAGGGGCAGCGTTCAGGATCTGATAAGAGTATGAGGTGTGAAATGAGCAAGCGTAAATGACCACAGATAATGGTTAGGCCAGGTGGGAAGACATTATTCACATCAGATGTTCCGCTGTATTGAAGAGGAGGGACATGCTCTTGCTCAAATAAAGACTCATTTCCTCAGAGTATTTTATATTTTAAAACATAAATATCTTGATTACCTTAAATGACTCACATTCAGAATAATAATCTAAATTCTAGAAATGTTGACTAGTTAAGATTTAGGCAAAGATTCATCTGTACTCTGTAGTTGAAGTGTGGGACGTTTCGATCTTAGTCGAAAGATCGTCCTCAGCGAATAAAGATTTAAAAACACGTTCGTGGGTCTCTTAAGAGCAAACCAGAAGGAGGAGTAAACCTCTAAGACCCTCCAAGAGAACCAAGAGAGGAGGGACTCAGAGGTTAGCTCCTCTTTCTGGTTTGCTCTTAAGAGACCCAC
>OMNZ01049393.1:0-10896 GCA_900303255.1 Lesueurigobius sanzi | reverse complement strand
CATATTTTGAAGCATGTTACAAGCTTTTTCTAAATAAAACATTGGTGTGAAGTAATTCTGGTAATAACATACTTTATATGTATTTTAACACTTTTTTTTTTCTTTTAAATTTTCAGGTTTTGGGTCGGTTCACTTTTTTAAGATATAAACTTTCACATGGAAACAAATAAATGACCAAATCTTTACAATAAGGAGTGTAATTATTCACTGATTTAACCTTACTCCATTGAACTATATGGGAAATGTGTCAACAACATATCTACTTCAAATTCCAAACTTTACAGTATTGGACCTAACCATATTTTGAAGGTTTGTGTACATTTTGTTCGTGGCGTAGTGGGTTGTGTTTGGTTCATTTGGCCTTTTAGAGTTTTATTGATACAGTGGGTTCCCTTCACGTGACATCATAACGTTCTAGAGAGGCTATAGTTTAAAATCGAGGTGGAGAACAGGATAACATAGATAATAGATGCTGCTAACAATGGTAACTGTCAAAATGGAGATGTCTAGTCTTTAGTTTATTGCTAATTTCTTTGTAATTCCTGGGATAATGTAACAAAAACAACAACGTTCAATGTCTACTCTGTCAGCACGTGAAGTAAGGTCTAATTATTTCCTCATAAAGGTTTCCAAAAGTGGAGACAATGGGCCTCATTCATGAATATTTTCGAAAGAAAAACTTAAGTCTCATTCACGAAGCGTTCAGAGAGATGCCCCAAATTCATGATTGTGATACTAAGAACACCACTCCCCTTATTATCAGGACATTTACATTATATTGACTGTATATACAAAGAAAACTTGCGGAAGAAAACAATCGCTCATATAGTGTGCTGTATTGTGTCTAAAGTCTGCTCCTCTGATTACAACAGGTGTGACTAACGAGCTACTAACGAGCTTCAGTCCTCAGCTGTGAAAGTCTGATTTACACTAACTGTCTCTGCTCTATACCACCTCTGATCACTTTCATTCTCTCAAAAGTATTTTTTTTAATGAAATAATGTTTTTAGAAAATGTTCTCCTGTCCTCCTGACAGTTTTTAGGATGTGTTCTTCCGGACAAACTCTTTCTGCTAAGAACAAATTTTGTGAATGCCAAAAATGTTCTTAAGAAGAAGTAGAAGAAGTCGGCCTTAAGATCAAATATGTGCGTAAATTTGTTTCATGAATGAGGCCCATTGTTCAAAATCATGGGCCTGATGTTGGCCAGCAGAACGGACTTTCAGCCATAAGAATAATATGGCAGTTTTGTGAAGGGAAAGCATTTGTCTGTTTCCCTCCCATAGCTCCGACTGAAATAGAATTCTGTAACGGGAACTCAACCTATTTCTGATTATAACTTCTTCAAAGTATATACATCACAAAAGAACAGGGTCGTGCGCAATTTTTTACACAGCAATTCAGTATTTCACGAAGCCATCACTGTTTGATAAGTCTGTCCTATTCTGTGACTATTATTATGAGCATAATCATTTTCTGGTTCAAGAATGTTCAATCTAAAACTCTTTCATAGCCGTATCTCAGTGCTGAATAATTGAATGAAAGCGTATTGGACACATTGTACTTGTTATATTGCGAATATAATTGAAATGCTGGTTTGAAACTCAGCAGGGTGCCCACTCCTGTAATAAAATACATGTAGCTGGGTTAGTGGAGGGGCATCTGACGTCAAATTATTAATCACATCTGAGAAACGGGACAAGCCAAAAGATTTATGAATATTTTTTTACATTGTTCAAGGTCCTCTAACCTTTTTCCTAGTAGTGGCATGAATTGCAAACTGTCATTAGTGATAAATATTCCTTTGTATGAAGCCTTTTTATCTATAGGTTACGTTCTCGTGACATCACAACACTCTAAAGAGCCTATAGTTTAAAATGGAGGTGGAAGGCAGCTGGAAATTCTATGGCAGTAACTATGGTAACTGTCAAAATATAGTAAATGTAGTTTATTGTTAATTTCACATTGCTAATGTACATATGAAAGGTCTATTTATTTTCTCATAAAGGTGTCCAAAAGTGGAGACAATGGCTGTGACTAGGGATGTTCCCATACCGATACTGGTAAGCCTAACCCTAACCGATACCACAGATTTTCCAGGTATCGTATCGGTGAATACCTGAACCAAAACTTATCCGATACCACAATGTGTTTTTCTGGGCCCTGCAGACACTAAAACCTCTAATGATCACAGCAGATAGATCTGTCTTTACTCTTTTGCTTTCATTTAATCTTTAGAGTGGAAACAGAACATTGACGGAATACATTTTATATGCCGAATGAGCCGTGTGCAATGGGCTTTGGCGTCTTTTTACAGACTTCTGCTAGTGTTTTTATTTACACCGTGGTATTGGAGTTGTACTCGGTATCGGCGACCACTCTGAGTCCAAATATCGGTATCGTATGAGAAAAAATGGTATCGGGACAACACTAGCTGTGACCAAATGTCCACACACATTACCTATATACTGTAGTAGTAGTAGGTACGCCATTTTCTACTGGTCTCTCCGGACGTAAACAGCCGACAGCGACTGGACTCAACGCGGATGAATGAAACTCTCCGAAACGCTGCTTTTGTGGCGTGTTGTGGTTTATTCATGAATAAACCACTTAAATATGACCCGCTACGAGGAAAAGGTGCTAACGTTAGCTGCTTACCTTTAGCTTGAGACCGATAGCTTCTCTTCTCTGGAAAAATGCTACAATCCATGTCGTTCCCTTCATTACTGTAAAATCCATGTTGAGTAAAACTTATCTGGCTCATACAGTATACTATGTGTAAATAATAAACTGTCTCTTGAATTTGGTTGGTCTTGATCGCAGTGAAATGAGTCCACTATAGTCTACTATACAGTGCGGGACTATATAGTAAGAGAGTAGTTAGGGGTTAGGGTGGACATTCGGACACGCTAGTTGTTGTTTGGTACATTATCGTGGCAATGTTGCTCTCTCACAGTTGTGAAACATGTTTTTTTAATCTCATCCCTGTGAAGAATGTAGATGTTTGAATGATGGGGATGAGTTTGGACCACAAAAAAACAATTTTTTTAGCACCTTTTACACAGTTTGTATGTTGTTTTCCTTGTGTCCTTGTAGATTTTCTCCAACCACCAAATCTCAGTGTACTTTATCAATTTTATATGTATGAATTGGGCAGACAGTGTATTTCTAATATTTTGAACGTAACTCGCTCTACTTATGTGCTAATACAACTCTGTGGGAGAGAAACAGTTTTTGAAAGAAATTTCCTAAATGTACAAAATTGTCCTTGATCATTTTACAGTGATTGGATTCACAAACCTGCCATATTATTCTTATGGCTGAAAGTCCTTTCTACTGGCCAACATCATGGCACATGTTTTTGAATATTGTCTCCACTTTTGGACACCTTTATGAGAAAATAATTAGACATTAGTTCATGTGTGCCAAGAGATAAAACATTGAACTTCCTGACAGTCATTGTTTCATGTGGATTGACCCAGGAATTACAGAGAAATTAGCAATATGCTATAGGTTATTTCTGAATGTTGTGATGCTAATGGCTTCATTATGTGTGTAAAAACTTTAAACGTAGTAATTTAAATGCCCAGTTCTGTTCTGGTTTACAAATCACATTTCCGAACAAGGTTGTCTTCCTCCTCCTCAAAGACAGGCATGTTAAAAACGCAAAGTGGAGATCGTTCGCCCCGTTGTTAACCTGCAATTGTCCTGGGTGCACCGTCCTCTGCCCAAGGTGCCCCAGGAAGGACGAAACATGAAAAATTAATCAATAAACGAACATCTGACTCCCTGACCCACATTTAAAGTGGCGCAATAGATTTCCGAAAGGTCAAAAGGACAACGCCACGGAATATTGCATCCAACCTGCGCATTCGGCTGAAATTAAAATGTGATTGGAGTTACACCACGACTTCTGTGCTTTTAGATTAGTTTCGTAACCATCTGTAAGACTTTAGGCAGCGCTGCAGCCTGAACATATAAAAGCTTGTTTACATGTTGGACCCTTTTTGCAGTTTAAATATGTATGAAGTAAAGCACCAGAATAACAGCTCAGGGGCATTTCAGATAAAGCCTAAAGCTATTTTTCTATCAAAAGAGGAATCTTTATAATGTTAGATTTTACATTTTAATGAGACCATTACACAGTGCGTGAGATTTCAAGGAGTTTGAGGGGTGTTAGTGCAGTCTGTGAAGTGTCTTGCCCAAGGAAACAACAGTAGTAGTGATGACATTGCACAGTTCCCTAGCAAGGGCCACAGAACAGAAGTAGATCAGAATTATGTATTATATTATTAATGATGAACGATGGAATGGTTGGGTGACGAGACTGTGAGGGCCAGTTCTGTCTCTTATATTACCAAACAGACTGAGGACCTCCCCTGTCCTCCAAGTAGAGATGGTCGACTATGAGGGTAGGTGGGTGGTGTTGTGAGAACGTGACTAGGGGACATGAATAAACTTCCTGGTTAAATAGCTACCGGGAATAGGGGGAGGTGCTGACAATGAGCAGTGGGACTGGTAGGAGAAGTGTTGGGAGTAGGGGTGTGCTCAAAATATCGATACCTAGATACGTATCCATTCAATTTAAAAAGATACAGTATTGATGTCGTGGGTCCCCCCAGGTGTTAGACGGCAGCAAGACTGGGGGAAAAATCATGGAAAAATGTAAAAGGCTTTGTATTGCAAACCTTGAGATCAGTTGCACTGTGTCCGACCAAATATTCTGAACACTTTATGTTGCAAGCATTTAACCAAAATGTACTTTATGTTCTTTATTCTTCAGTAAATTAAAGATAATACACAGAGTTCAGTTTTTGAGTAAGTGGATATGTTCACGATTAACTAATGAGCTTTAGGTCCATGTTTTGATATTGAATCGTATCGAACAGCGTCCAATAGTAATGAGAAGGCTCTGTATCGAGGTACGTATCGTATCGCGACCTGTGTATCGAGGTACGTATTGTATCGCGACTTGTGTACCAAGGTACAGTACGTATCGTATCATGACCTGTTTATCGAGGTACGCATCGTATCGTGACCTGTGTATCGAGGTATGTATTGTATCGCGACTTGTGTACCAAGGTACAGTACGCATCGTATCATGACCTGTGTATCGAGGTATGTATCGTATCATGACCTGTGTATCACATGTTTCTTTACAAATAGTGATATATTGTAGGTTTCCATGTGCAATATACTGTATATTTATTATTGCGGTAGTATTGCGGTAACGGCGAATCGTGAGGTTATCATGAGCTATGTGTCCTGTATCGTCCCCCCCCCATATGACTGGACCTGACCCTCCTGTCTCTCTCTCTCGTGTGTTGCAGCCCATAGACTTCGAGCTGACGCGCTCCTTCATGCTGACGGTGGAGGCGGAGAACGAGATCCCGTTGGCGAGGGGGATCCACGTGCCCCGCCAGTCCACGGCCACGGTCTCAGTGCGCATCCTGGATCTGAACGAAGCGCCCGAGTTCAGCCCCAACCCCAAATCCATCAAACTGGAGGAGGGGCTTCCTGCGGGCTCCCTGCTCACCACCTTCACTGCCCAGGACCCCGACCGCTTCATGAGACAGACTGTCAGGTGAGGCACGCTGCCAGGCTGGGCTTTTTAATAGAGACGCTGCATCAATATCAATATAAAACATTTGCTGTATATTAAAAATGTATTGGACATGTTCTGTTAAAAAGTTAGGTATTATATGCATAAAAATTGCCAGAATTGGCTACATTTTTTGTGAGGAAATATAAATAGTGGCTAGAATAGTTACAAATATTTGTTCAGAGGGGGTTTTGGATATGTTTGAATATCTTTGAATAATTTAGTTATTAGTAAATCTGTAAAAAAAATAAATTGCGTATTGTTTTTTGGGGTTCAAAACTAATCAGGCCAGGAATTAAATGTTAATAAATCAGGCAAGACTGGAAAGTTTGGAGTCTGGAAGAAAAAGAAGATGAAGAGCTTTATTTACAGTATATAGCGCCTTTCACAAAGCACTTTACATGGGACAATTTACATTCACTCCAAACACGATAGTGGCAGCTGTCCTGGGGCAGACTGACAGAAGTGTGTGGCTGCCCACATCTGGCACCACCAGACCTTCAGACCACCACCATGCACTCACATACAGACATTTTAGTGGTAGGGGAAACCAGAGCAGACACGGGGAAAACATGCAAACTCCACACAGAAAGGCCCCGTCCAGCCCGGGATCGACCCTGGGACCTTCTAGCTGTGAAGCACAGGCGCTAACCACTGTGCTACCGTGCCGCTAGAGTTTAGATTTTAGGCCCGAGCCCGGCCCACGGATAAATAAGAATTTATAGGAGCGGTGACAGGGGAGGAGGTGTGGGCGGTGCGCGAAACATGCCCCTGACTTGATCACGTTCTAGCCACGTGGATCAGCGTGCGCCTCTCTCTCTCTTTCTCTCTCTCTTTCTCTCTCTCTTTCTCTCTCTCGTGCATGCTCTCTCTCTCTCTCTCTCTCTCTCTCTCTCTCTCTCGTGCACGCTCTCTCTCTCTCTCTCTCTCTCTCTCTCTCTTTCTCTCTCTCGTGCTCGCTCTCTCTCTCTCTCTCTCTCTCTCTCTCTCTCTCTCTCTCTTTCTCTCTCTCGTGCACGCTCTCTCTCTCTCTCCTTCTCTCTCAGAACAGTGTTTTAGCCAGGTTTTTTTATCTCGCAGTGGTATAGATAGCGCTCTAAACAGAGCAGGAGCCGCTCTTGGCGCTTTAGAACCAGGTCCGGTGAATGTCACAGGTGGGAGGGTCATGTAAATACACTGTGAACTGCACTGATTCGCTCAGTCACACTCAGTCAAGTGCGTGGGCTCGGGTTGGGCTCAGGCCTCCCTGGTGATAGTTCAGGTCCGGTTCGGGTCGGGCCGAACGTGAATGGGCTTGGGCCGTGTCGGGCTGGATTTTTTTGGGCCTGATCTAAACTCCTAGCTACTAAAGTGGAGAAGTTGTCACCACAATGTGAGGAAAATGCATTTTGAGTAAATGGTCATTAAAGTTACAATTTCCTATATAGTTCAATGGAGAAACGTTGAATTAGTGCAATAATTACAGTCCTTATTGTAAAGATTAGGTAATTCATGTTGGGCTGATAACTCCTGCTAGAGTCAAATTGATATTGATCTGAAAGAGGATGGACTTTCTGTCGACAATTTGTTGCTGATTGGATCAAGCCTTGTTTTCAATCGTTTGACACAATCACAGTCAGATCTCAATAAACAACAAACTGCTAAAACAGATCAATATTTAGTTTAAAATTATATGTTTTGTGTTTTAGCAACGCTGCCATTGTGTTGTTAACAAGTATTAATAAAAACGCTGGTCACAAATATAAAACTCGTCCTCTCACAGCATTCGTGCTGCGTGATTGGTCCAAACCAAAATTGGATTTCAGCGGATTGGATCAGTTTGAGCCTTTCAAGATGGATTTTCATGAGATTAAATTCTGAAAACACAACAATCCATTTCAATAGTGCTATATTGTAGAAAAAATGTCTAGTTGTCTTTTTTCCGACATGGATAGATTTGAGATTGAAGCTGAAGATGTAGTGCACATTTTGAGATTGTCCAGACTGAAATATGAAACTGAACTGAACTAAATGGGCTGCGTTCACGTGACATCACAGCAGTTTAAACAGTGTACAGCTTAAAATTGAGGTGAAAGGCTGAAAACTCTGCTGGTAACTGTGAGAATGCAGATTTCTAGTCTTGGTTTATTGCTAATTTCTCTGTAATTCACAAAGTCTTCCCAGTCAGCACATATGAACTCTAATTATTTTCTCTTAAAGGTGTCCAAAAGTGTTGACAGTATTCACAAATATTTGTGTGATTTTGGCCAATAGAAAGGACTTTCAGCCATGAGAATAATATGGCAGGTTTGTGAATCCAATCACTATCAAATTTTCAATCACTGTCAATTTTCTTTTTGGAAATGTATTTTAAAACTGTTTCTGTTGCTCCAACTGGAATAGAATTCTATAAGGTGATCACAACCTACACACAAACTTTATTTTACGAAAACATAATTACATTCTACGTTACATTCTGCGTCGTGGAAAGTAATTAGTCATAGTTTTACTTCTGTGCAGTGGCAATTTCATGACGAAAAGTTGCAAAGAACTTCTACGCATGTCGTTTCCTGTGCGCATGAGCAGTGACCAAGTGAAAATTACAAACATCACAAAAATCTAGAGAAAACTAGGTACAATTTTTAGCCAAATCTTAAATATAATTATGTAAACTAGGCTTTAGTACAGATTTTGTCTAGTGGGTGGCACGGGGCCTTCATGTGTGGATGTTCTCCCTGTGTCTGCGTAGGTTTCCTCCAGGCGCTCGGGAGTCCCCTACCACTACCACTAAAAACATGTACAAGAGATCAGGATGAATGAGTGTGTGTGCGAGTGTGAAAATTACCGTTCCCATCTGGAGTGGCGTGTTTACATGCATGGTTCTCATGTGTGTTCATTAACGTGCACTGTCCCAACCAAATAAACAGTAAACAATGTTAATGCCTATCCACGACAAAGGGCCTCACCTAGAAACCGTACTTAACCATAAAAACCCATTCACTTTTGCCTATTTCATACTCCTGAAAACCTTCCCTCCTCATTCCCCTTCTTGCTCATGTGTTGCCCTAACCGCCTCTGAAACGGAGAATCCCGTAAATGTCCACTGTTATGCGCTCGATTTGGGCTCTGAACGGGGACAGCAGCCGTAAAACGATCACTTTGGACGCGGCATTTTTCGAGGGACATTCGACTCGAACTATCCCCGATCCCTTAAACGGCCCCGCGCTCAGATTCTGTCCTGAAAATTGCGCGCGGAAAGAGCGGCTATTCCGAAAGGCATTCACCGGAAACGACCGGCCATTAAGTTGGCGAGTTTTCATCACATATGCTTCGAACTCATTGGCTCCAATCTAATTTAACTTTACAACACCCGTGGGGAAATAATTGCGGCCGATTTATATTAAGAGCGCTTGCACATTATTTCTTCTTTTTCACTGTTCATCTGCTGGTGTTAAAACGCAGTGACAAAGAAAGCAGCTCCCCACTGAGATCAAATCTAGTCTAAAAATACAATTTCATTTAAAGAGAGAGGCTTTATTTCAATTATTATCGCAATATAATAAGTAGAATGTGGCCAATTCGCTTTCACTCAATTATTCAACACGGGACGGTTATGAAAGACTTTTTTTTTTTCAGATTGGAACATCCTTGAACCAGAAATCATTACATCCATTATCCTCGTCACAGAATAGGACAGACTTATCTAACAGTGATGGCTTTATGAAATATTGAATTGCAGCAATTCATGATGGACTTTTGATTAAGAGAGTAATAAAACTGCGCATAGACAGACCTGTACTTTTCCGATGAACGTTGACATGGTACTGCTGTAAGAAATTGTTTAATAATGCTGTAGACGACCAACTTAACCTAACTTTTGTCTTACTTGAAACATAAAACTGAATGCTAGCAATAAGTGCTCAGACGGGAGAAGATTGCATTGAAAATATATATATCTTGATGAGTTAAAATTACTGGAGTTGAGAATATTTGCGTAATTTGAGTAACTCTATAAAGAAATCTGAGCTAGATGTTGTTATGGGAGGAGGCATCCCTCGCAGGTTTCCGTTTTTCTCCAGTTAAGATGAAAAGTAGCCGCTTTGGGAGTGGCCACCAGAGGCGCTGTGGGGCTACACTCAGGCCAGTTAATGCAAAGCAAGAACTACTTCCGGATTTTCGTCTTTTAATTGGTTAGTGCTAGATATTCTGCTCGGGAGGGACGTCAAATAGATCTATGTCTGAAAATATACCTAAACCCAGCTCTAACCCTTACCTTAACAATATCCCTGTTTCTAAACTTAATTTTTGTCATGAAATCTCAAGTTTTTACAGCAGACCGTCCCTCCCGAGCCGGCTGTCTAGCACCAGCCCTTTTAATTTCACCTCTCTCCCCACAGTTGAACAACTCATCAGGCTTTAACACAGTGCTGAGTGTCAGGAGTCTCCAACCGGAAACAGATTATTTTCCCAAATCTTACGTTGCCATTCTCACAAATACGCAGCTGATGCCGAAACGGGTCATCGCTTGATTAAATATGACCAGGATATATTTCTTTCTGCTTTTAGGCTTGTAGTATTTGGTTGGAGTGTATTTTTCTCTTTCCTCCTTGTCGCTCCAGAGCCCAATCCCCGAAGTGGTCTGAGTTGGCTGTGGAAAGACTAGCTTAAAGAGCCCTTCTTTCTTGTGCAATAATAATGATATATTTAATCTAATAAGATGTTTTTCTTGTTGCAAAAATACTTACTAATGTACATTGGCAGAACATTTTACTGACAGACTTTTTTTTCCAGTGTAAAGGCATTACCGCTATTTCGCAATAGCAATACTGTGCACAATTCTAATTAGATTTGACTAAATTCCTGTATTTTGCCATAAACTAAACCACAAACTATTGATTTTGTTCTTCAGAGGCTGCAAATAACGTTTTTTAAAGCTATTTACATGATCCTTTCCTTTCAATAGCAATAGACATTTTGGATGAAGCCGTGGCGGATGATATTAGATACACAGATAGAGACGCCATCTTTGGGAACAACTATGAATGTTTATTCTTTGCCTGTGCAGCACTTTGGAAACTAGTTGTTAAAATAGAAATAAAGTTGGAGTCGGTCATGTCCGAAGCTGCAGTGATCGGGGGCTCCACATCTACTTAAACTAAAAATGCTGAATTATAGACGTATTTTCTTCCAGACATGAAGAACAAAATAGCCATAATGCTAACGTTAGCTTCATGCTACATACAATCTGCTGTGTCAAAGCATTCAGGAGGACCCAGTTTTTGCCTCGACTTTGTTTGCGCGTGCGAAATATGCTCA
>OMNZ01049374.1:0-28850 GCA_900303255.1 Lesueurigobius sanzi | reverse complement strand
GCACTCATTAACCCTGATCTATTGTACATGTTTTTAGTGGTAGGGAAAACCGGAGCACCCGGAGGAAACCTACGCAGACACTGGGAGAACATACAAACTCCACACAGAAAGGCCCCGTCCTGGCCGTTAAACGTTACCAGTATGGTATCGAAAAAATAATTAAGGTTCTACCGGTATCGAAAAATAAATTGGTACTGAAAACAGGTACCGAAAATATATTTTTCTTTATAAAGCAAATTTGTCTGCCTGGTGGGTCTAGAGACTGCACTAAAGAAAGTCACTTTTCAGCTCAAATAAATAAAAACACTGAATGAAACACTCCATTATTGTGTTCAATTTGGCCCTGGAAATAAAAGGGTATTGTTTTTTGACAAAGTGTGAGCGGTTTAGTTTTTTTAAATACCGGTGCGAGAACGGTTTAAGCACCGGTACGTTTAAAAAATACCAAGTAGGCACCGGTATCGGATAAACCCCAACCGATACCCAACCCTAGTCCTGGCCCGGGAATCGAAGCCAAGACCTTCTAGCTGTGAAGAATGAATGCTAACTGCTGTGCTACCGTCCCGCCCGTGACGGAAGAGTACAGACCATTCGCCCCCAGGCTGCTGAAAAAAATCATATCGACACAAAGTTGTCCTTCTACGCATCTCTGTTTCTGCGTAAAGTTTCAAAATGTCACAGTTTTACTATGCCTTATAGTTATACCCTTTATTTTTTTCCATAGTTTATTATTTCTCTTTATTACAATTTATGTTTCATGTTGCACCAGCACACCAAAGACAATTCCTAGTCTGTGAAACCTTCATTGACAATGGCAAGTACACTATTCTTATTCTGATTCTGATGTTCGCCAAACAAAAAGTTCTGGATTTTGGCCAAATTTTCACAAAAATGTACTCGTTGGACACTTGCAACAGCTTTAGACAGATCTCTGTGTCAATCAGACTTATGGGGGGGCCCATGTTAGCACCCTGCCCTGGTTGGCAATATGCCAGTCAGGATTTTCTTTTGTTCATCTGTCAGGCGGATGCGGTTCTTACAAAATGGCTAAAGTGCCTAACTAATTTTCTACAACAGCACTGAGTTTGTATATACTTGATGCTTCTTCTTTGCACCAAAATTATATTTTTCATGTACAGACTAATGCATTCCCCACATTGAAATCTTCTGCAGTTAGCTTTACTTCCATTCACAAACTCTTAAGTTAGAATAGTGTTTCCATGTTTTCGTGAAATCCTGAACAGTACATGGGAAACTTGGCTCCTGGGGCCGCAGTTGCTTTCAGCTGGTTGCCTTAACAACAGAAGGAAAGTTCCCCTCACCGCACCAACGCCCTCCTCCCTCCCCTTTTCCCGGAGCCTGCCCTTTTTAGGCTGTTCCTCTTTTTTTTTTTTCCATGTGAAAGGGGGGATAGTATGACAGCTTTTCCTGCTCCTTGTGGATTGGATTGGAGCTCGTAGAGGCAAGGGGGAAAAAAAAAAAACTCCACTCCAACTTTGTAAGGAAGTTCCCACCTCTTCCAAACTCTCAGTGTACACACACGCTCATGAGGACCACAGCGGCAACACAGAGTCAACAGTGCAACAGGGCTGCTCATATAATGCCGTGTTTCTTTTCGAATTTGGAGGGAAAAATGGGCAGGGATTTGAGGTTTGCCTAGGGCTGTCTGCGCGGACACAAGAGCTTTTTGTCATCATAGACTGGTGAGTTTTAAACCTTCTCAACATCATCTACTTTCAATGATAGCCATTCAATTAGATGGTAGTTTGCATGCTCTTTGTATTATTACTTATCTGACATTTCCATACTTTTGCTTCTTCTTTGGGTTCCTAACAATATGCCAACAATTTACAAAGCTGTATACTTAGAGCTGTAGTCACTTTCAATGTGTGTTTTTGGTTGCTGGTACCAAAGTGTAGCTGATGCTGCACTTTCTGTATTCTCCGGACAGGATGAGAGAGGCTGGTTTTCCGGTGCAGCTGTACCCATTTGGCAAACCTCGATTGATTAGAATTGTCAAAATCAAACATCCTGTGCTTCTATTTTGGTCGGAACAACACCTCTGACGTAGGATGGAGTTAAAGGAAAGGGTGGCCGAAGACGTCACAGGGGTTTCAAGTGAACACATGGTGCACAAAACCATATTATGACCATATGTGTCAGAAGTTGTGCCAAGGTTCCACCATGATCTGTAAAGCATCAAGATAATCAAAATCTGAAGTAACTTTGGTGTCAGCTTAAATGTTTGGTGTCAGGTCTTGTTGGGAGACAAAGGTTGGTTGTTTGGAGATTGGTTGTAATCCAATCATTTTCAGTATTCGACATTCCAAAAAACACATAAATAACTTCAATCATGTAAATGAATAATGTTGAATAGATGAGTGGTTCCCAACCTTTATTGTCTTGTGTACCCCTTGTACCTTTCATTTATATGCCAAGTACCCTCTGCTTTGATGGTTTTACTGATTAGTTAGAAAGTGAAGGACTCTACAGTTATTCTTTAAAAAAAAATAGCATTTCTTTGAACATAATAATCAAAAATACAATTTATTTTTTATCTGAAATGATTCCAAGTACTCCTTGCAAAGCTCATGCATACCCCTGGTTGGGAAACACTGGAATAGATGACCACTAACATGAGTGATAGATTAGATGATCATTGTTTGCATGGTGCGAGCTTAGATAATCAAACTGACAGCTGTGTGACATCTGTCCTGACCAAACTCTGTTTCTCAAAGCTTGTTTTGGCCAGTGGTGATGAGCGGATCAATCCCAAAATATGAATGTCGCACTACAGGAGCCAGTAGCGAAAGTACTGATCCTCATGGACTTTAATTTCTTTCAAATACAGCTGTGGCCAAAAGTTTACACGCCCTGATACAATATGAATGATAACACAAAAACCTTTATTTCTCTCATGGTTAGTGGTTGTGTGAAGCCATTTATTGTTTACGCTTTTCAACTAGAAACTAGCCAAATGTGCCTGATCAAAAGTTTACATATTGTGCATCTTGAAACAAACATCAATTTTGTCAGAGAGTCCTGTATTTCAGCTGAAGTGAGTTTTTCTTTGCTCCTGAACAACTTTCCTGGCAGTTTTTGAAGGTCATGTAAAAGTTGGGTCAGGGACATTTGAGTCATGTTTGTTTCATTATGATTTCAAAAGAGTAAACTCAGTTCTTTGACAATAAATGGCTTTGCACAACCACTAACCATGAGTGGAAAAAAATGTTTTTTGTGCTATCATGAAAAATGGCTAAAAGACTAAATGGATGCAAACTTAAAAGGGTAAAGGTCAATTCCTCATTTTAGAAGCACCTAATTCTTTGTGTCTTTGTTCATGCTCTCAGTTTTCCCGATGACTGACCAAGAACTGTTTTATTACATCACGCTCCACAACAAGTTGAATTTTTCCAACTTGAGACAATTTTGGACTCGGCGCTGTTTCGTAACCACCCTCATTGCATTCTGAAAACCTCCATTGAAATTTCTTTACAAAGTCTGCAGTTAATTTCCCAAAGTGTGCGCTTGCAACCCTCCATTCTTATCAGGGCGAGACCGAGGTGGAGCGAGGCGACTCTCTGGGGTCTCTTTCTATTTGCACTATCGGAGTGGGCCGGCAACACTTGAGCTGTGCCTCCTCGAGTCAATCAGATAACCTTGCGCGGGAGAGGTGCGAAAGCAAAGTTAAGTAACCCCTCCAAGCCTCTGAAGCGGTGACTTGTGGTTGACCTCTCCTTGCTATTCCTTCCCGCACACGGTCTCTTTCCCCTCCGCATTGTCCCCCTGAGTCCGCGACCTCGCTTATCAGACGAGTCGTCCTATCTGTCCCGAGGATGGTTGTTAGCCTTCCCTGTTTACTCTAAGGTCAGAGGCCAGACGCTGGTTTCTGGCCGCCGCTCTCAAATCCCTCGGTACCAATCTGTTTGTGAGGGAGAGACAGGGGAGTTTGTGCAGAGCATGGGGTAAGTCCATAAGACAAATGGTTCTGACCTATAGGATTTCGAACACAATCAAACAAAACGACCGCAGGAGACTCCCCAAACCACAAACTTGGATGTGATGATGCTAGCCTTTATTTTCATTAGTTCTATCAACACGCAGCATCTAACCAAAGTAGTGGTGGTGTTTTCTTATGCAGAGACATAGCAAAATAATATTGTCTTTGTGACTTTAGCCTTATCTGAACTGCCTAATTGTATTGCTATTTCCCTAGATGACCAGCTATTGCTATGACCAAACCTACAAGAATGATTACTTAACTAAGATCTCCTGACAAAATAAACCATCTTCTAAACTATGGGCCTTTGCTCTTGACTCCATCTAGTGTTACAAGCAGTTTTTGAAAGTCATTTCCAAATCATTATTTTGTAGTGATTGGATTCACAAACCTTCCATATTATTCTTAGGGCTTTCTACTGGCCAACATCATACACATGTTTTTTACTATTGTCTCCACTTTTGGACACCATTATGAGAGTATAATTCTACCTTAGTTCATATGTGCTGACAGAGAAGACATTGAACTTTGTGACAGGTTTTGTTTCATGTGGATTGCCCCAGGAATTACAGAGAAATGAGGAATACACTAAGACTAGAAATCTGCATTTCACCATATACAGTACAGTTGGTATGTAACCTTTATTTCACTCATGGTTAGTGGTTGCGTGAACCCATTTATTGTCAAACTATTGTTTAACTAGAAACTAGAAACTAACCAAATGTCCCAGATCAAAAGTTTACATATTGTGCATCTTGAAACATTTTTGTCAGAGAGTCCTGTGTTTCAGCTGAAGTGAGTTTTTCTTTGCTCCTGAACAATTTTCCCGACAGTTGGTGAAGGTCATGTAAACGTTAGATCAGGGACATTTGAGTAGTTTCTGTTTCATTATGATTTCAAAAGAGTAAACTCAGTTGTTTGACAATAAAATGGCTTCGTACAACCACTAACCATGAGTGGTACTTTTGTGTTATCATTCATATTCTCTGAAAAATGGCCAAAAGATTAAAAGGATATGTAAAGTTTTGACCACCGCTGTCATTTTCAGCTGCCCTCCACCTCATCTTTATTAAACTAAAGGCTCATTAGGATGTGATGTCACGTGAACCATGTATAGTCTAACTACGTAAATGAAGGCTTAACGTTGGGACAAATTGCATACTCCAAATCCACTGTTTGTTAAACGTTGCCACAGTCTATATAGTCCAACATGAGCTGAGCATGGAATCTGTGGAATTTTATCAGCCTTTGAATATTTATGTAAACCTCGTCATGTCAAGTTTAATGTTGACATCCTGGTATTTGACTTTGTTTAAATTTCCACAAAAGCCTTCGCAAAGATGAACTTTAATGGCAACACTGTGACTAGTTGATGCGCGAGCTTTCTTCTTATTGATAATAATGGAGCTTGCTGCACATATTCTGTCAATTACACTGGAATCGGAAGGCCAGAGATCAGCAGAGAATCAGCTGATCCCTTTGAACATCAGCCTCACCCCCAGCCATTCCCCATCAACACAGCAGCCCATTCTACCCGACTCAGACACACACTTATCTGTAAAGACTTTTATCAGGCAATAGGCGAAGCATGTTTAGTTTTATCTGCAGCACGGATAAGGCATTTCATACATATTGCGGAAAAGCATTTAAAAAAAAAAATCATTTCAAGTCAAGATAAGCTCGCTGTTGTTGATATTGTTGTCTTATTTGCCAATTTTGTGTTAATTTAACATATGCTGGGTGTTTTACTAACTTAAGCAAGATTGACTCCCCGATTTGATCATTTCTCCCATCAAATCATCTTAAAATATAAAAGAAAAAAACTAAAAACATAAAGATATACGTTCAATGGCCAGTTTCTGAATTCACTTGGTTTCCAGTTGCGTTTTCCAGTTAGAACATGGACGGTAGGACAAATTCCTGCTGCTTAGTTTGGCATTAAAGCGCTGCTAATAATGTGAACGGTAGAAAAAGGAAAGGAATATACCTCACAAAAACTTACCTCACCATAGAGCTGGGCCATATGATAAAAATCTAATCGTGATCTGATCTCCATGATCTGCTTTTTTGGGAACATCGTCGTTTCGTGATTCAGTGGTTTGTATGATTAAACCAGAACAAACCAGGAGAAAACTAGGTGTAAACCAGGTCTAAAATCACACAATATCACGGACTGAATCTGGATTAAAAAAATAAGGGCTAAACCAAGAAGTTATGCGGACTAAAGTAGAGACTGAAATCAAGGTCTAAACCCAGGACTAAACCAGGTCTAAACCCAAGGACTCAATCAGGTATAAAGCAAGAGAAAACTGGGTCTGAATCGGGTCTAACCTGGACAATATCACAGACTGAACCAGGATTAAACCATGAGGGACGCAGGTCAAGACTCTGTACTGAAACTTAGACTAAAACAGGTCTTAACCAAGACTAAACCACTACAAACACCAGATCTAAACCCAAGATGAAGCACATGGCTTTTGTCGCATTTAAAATACATTACACATGAATTGTGAAGAAAATCGTGATAACATTTTTTGGCCCAGCCCTTCCTCACCATCAAAGTCAGTTTTTGTGCTGTATATTACTTTCCTTTACTGCCGTTCACATTATTAGCAGCACTTTAATGCAAAGCCGAGCAGCTTTAGCAGGAATTTATCCTACCGTCCGTGTTCTAACTGACAAATGCACTTGGAAACCATTGGCAACCAAGCTAATTCAGAAATTGGCACTTTAAACACCAAAGTATCAGCTGTATATTGCCGCTGTTGTTCTCCACTCAGTCACTGACCAACTATATTTTAATATCAAAGGTATCTCGGTATCTCATTGGATATTGGATATTTTCTCATTGCAACAGCTGCTGACTCATGCAAACCTTTTCTCCGTTATGTTAGGACAAATTACAGGCCATTCTGCCGAACAAGTTTGATAAATGAACTGTCTCGAAACCTATGTTTAGCTATTCGATACCAAACATGGCTGCAACATGCTTTATAGCTCACACATGGACATACATCAGACTAAAGCCAATAGTTTGTGGCTTACATGAACTAGTGGATGGACTTATGGACTTAACTTCTTTACATTATCCACTGATACTGACAATACTTCACCATTGAAATCCCAAATGAGCTATTGAGTTCGGAGCCGATCCAGTATTTTTATAGTATTGTCTGCCAATGATAAGACGCACAAAAGCCATAAAATATCTGCAGCACGCACACGCATATCCAAGTGAATTAATAAGGATTTGTGCTGTCCCCAAGAACATTCCTGGCTAAGATACGGTGGTCTAGGGTTTCAAACTGCAGGTGATGGCTAGTCATTGACAAAGTACACAAGAATTTAGATTTTAGTGCAGCCAATACATCATCATCAGTTTATATTTCCCAGTCCCAGATGAACATTACATACTGTAACTTGTAATAACTTGTAACAGAGTTGAATCAAACAGTATTTTACGACCGTTAAGGTAAAGTGAACATTTCCAGAGTTCTGACTGGCCATATTCTGACCAAGTATTAGAACAAAAGCTCAGAAAAGAGACTTGTACATTTACCTCTTGATACTGTTTCTGAATATGGCACCTCAATGGAATTAGCCTTTTCAAGTTGTTTAGTTTTTTATGCATCACAGATCTTGGCTGGGAGGATGGGATAAAACCTTCCCATCATAGAGCATAATGGCAATTTATTTCATGCTGCAAAACACTGCTCATCTTCAGCTATCTGTTTTATCAATATGGACTTTACTTCCCTTCAAAGTCCATAAGTTGGCTAAAAATACCATGATAAGGTTTAGCTTAGCCCCATAGCCCCACTTCGGAGCCAGCAGCTGATTGGTCAAAACCGACACAAGAAGAACTGTGAATGCTAAATGTCGAATCAGGGCCGCAGCCTGTTCCTGACGACTCAAACCAGAAAGTAACGCATAAGAAAATAAAAAAATAGAGCTTTGGAGTGTGATATCACGTAATGGGGCGTGGCCAGCAGATTGTGTTGATGTGTGTGTGGTTGCGGCGCCATCTTACTGGTCCAAACAACAAACTGCTAAGTGTCAAACTAAGGGAAGCTTAGACAAATATCTTCAGGATAGTTCGGGCCTGTTCTGTAGTTGACTGCCATGTTAGAACGCACAATCTAAGAGTGAATAATATTGAAAATGGGCTGTGTTTTCATTGTTTTGTGGTCCTGAACAATGGTGGCAAATTTCCCATAATTCATTGCACTGTGATCAGTTCCAAAGCTCTATATTTACATGCCCTTTTGAGTGCAGGCTTTTGAAATCATTGGCCATTTTGAGTACCCAAACCAGATTTATCTCTATCAAGGGTCTCCAACATTTATTTCTTTACCCCGTGAGCTACTTCTGTGTAGCAAAAATGGCAGTGAGTTACTTATGCTTCAATGAAATTAGATGATAATTCAACACAGTAAAAGAAAAGGACTGTAGTTTCCGAGTTATACTTTGCTATATTTGCCTAAATGTTTGGAGATGCATCTAAAATTTGACTCATCAAGCATAGAAATGTAAAAAGAACTTTTGGTGAGCTACTTGGAAAGGGCTGGCTGGAGATCCCATGTGCACCACAACTTCTATTCTCATGTTACTGCCTATATATGGAGTTTCATCCAAGAATGAAGATGAAAGACTTGTCTCGTGGTTAAGGTTGGGACACATTATGGCGGATCAGTGTTTTATCCTCAGCATCATCGGTTCAAGTCCTGGCTATAACAATTTGTGTCTTGTCCAATAAACTACAGGTAAAAAACAGCAAGATGAAAATAACCTGTATGTGACTGTAATGGCTGCAGACTCTAAGCGGGCTTTATACGAAGCATAACTCTAAATGTCAAATACTTGCAGCTGCCACGAAGATGATAAATTAAACCATATGAAAACCTGTAAAAGAACAAATGATTACCCCTTGGTGTGCATTTCCATCCACGGAGCAGCAATGCCTTGACATCGGTCTTAACTCTATAAGTGAGACTTTCTTAGCTCATTGATACATTCCATGGGTTCAGTCACGGAGAGGGCACGCTCACGCTCCCACACAGCACCATAATGACCCAACGGGCCGGCGTAATTGGTACAACGTGTGGCTCATGTACAGTGTGGGACTCCAGCCCAGATCAATGAACGTGAGGGATCCCAGCTCTGTTTGTGGAGCCTGCAGTTCATGATGAAACACAAGCCTCCGCTGCTCCGAGGATGATGAAGGACGCTCACATGAATCAGCATCAGCGCGCAGCAACATACACAACAGACACGCCAGGTGATTTATTGTACACATAAGAATTGGTTTTGTCAGCAGGGCGCGGGTCTGACCTGCTACTGCCCGGAGTGGGTTCAGAAAGTTTTTAGTTATTTACATTTTATCATGCAGCAGTCTGTTACTATAAAGTATTCGAGAAATAAGTCAAATTTTCTTGCAATAAGTCAAATTTCTCTTGATTTGAGCAACTCATTTTATTAAATCTGTTTTTTACCCCCAAAGTAACCCCCAACAAATCTCATCTCACTGAAAATTGTATTTCATTATTATTAAAAACTTAAATTACTTTTTTATCTAAGCGTTAAACCTAATAATAATGCATTGGGTTTATACAGCACTTTTCTGGACACTCAAAGATGCTTTACATGGCATTATTCATTCACTTCATACTTGGTGGTGGTAAGCTACTATTGTAGCCACAGCTGCCCTGGGTTAGACTGACGGAAGCGAGGCTGCCCATCTGCGCCATCTCTGACCACCACCAACACTCACTCCTGGCATTTCTCCGGTGGTCTCCCATCCAAGGACTGACCAGGCCCTATATCCTGCTTAGCTTCCGAGGTCTGCCAGGATCAGGCAGAGCAATGAATGACCCCAATGAATAATCACCCATATACACAAAGAATCATTCCCCTTCACCCACCCAATGCCTCCACTCCCACAATTATTTGACCATTCTTTATGTACATGGGATTAACTCCCAGTAGAGTTACAATCGGTCCCAAATGTTAATATTTTCATTCAAGATTAAAGACACTTCTGTTTTCATACGCGCATGGTCAAACATGACCCAAGCAATGAACATTATTATACATTTCTTCTTACCTTGTTATATATATATATTTTTTATTAATGGAATGTAATATTGCTTGTATTGCCTTTGACTGTGAGGTGCATTGAGTTGCCTTTTGTATGAAATGCGCGGTATAAAGAAACATGCCTAGCCTTACAAAGGCATGTACAGAAAGTATTGGTCAGATGAGTAAATTTCATTCATATGTAATACAGAAAAGTTGTCCTTCTACATAAGCTAGGGTGTAGGTTTTTAAGAATGAATAATATTAATAATTTGATATTTTTCAGTATCAGCTTTAAACATAATATCGGGGAAAACACTACAATACAAAAGACAAAGTGATTTACTGTACACAAATTGTTTCTGTCAGCTGTGCACGGGCCTGTCCTGCCGTTGCCTTGGAACAAAGTCAGTTTTCCTTGACTGCTGCTATGATAATGTCAGGATAAAAATGGGCTCTGTCTTCTTTGATTTACATATAAGCACAGTGACTCACATCAGGAGCACATCTGGCAGCCATTACCCACTTGCCCTAACCCCAAGCTCCATCCAGTGTCTCCATTACCCTCTTATTACCTGCTGCAGCCCACAAACCCGGCTCTTTGCCAAACAGAGGATGCCCCGTTGTTCACTTTTTTATGAGGAAAAGATTGTAAAAAATGATGCGGGCAAGATCTCCGCACCAATTTTAAGATGGATTCGCAAACCGGCATACAACTATATGGGGAATGGTAACTTTAAAATGAATCATTTTCTCAAAATGTGATATCATCTCCACTTTAGTAGCTCCTACAGACTCCAAACTTTACAGTATTGTACTTAACAATATATTTGAAGGTTTGTTGAGAGGGATTTTTCAATACTTTATTCCTATACTGATTTATTGAGTTTTGAACCCCTGAAAAACAAGGCCAAATGTATATTTTTACAGATGTATTCACGAATAACTAGTCTATTCAAAAACTTAACAAGATATCCCGAATCCCCTGTGAACAAAGAAAATAAAACCATACATTTAAACCTGGCTCTATTCATTATTTAAATTTTGTTACTGAAAATATAGGAAATTTGGGGCATTGTTACACCAATTCTCCACTCAAACGTTGTAATATGTTGAGTTTAAATAACACTTTGGTTCACCGCTGGCAATAATTTTGTCCTTGAAAGCCAAGCTGTTGTTCATTGATTTGAAAAAGAAAGTACTCGCCGAAAGCCAACGCACAAAAACAAAGTCTTCTTTTAGTTTTATCCAAGCGTATAAACATTCAAGAAGCCTGGATTTAAAAAAAAAGTTTGAACAGACAATGGCGCTTTCAGAAATAGTCCACAGAGGGGGAAAGTGTTAAGGCTAGACAGGTTCAGGAACTTGGGTTGAGAGCTTGCAGCTGGTCACACCAGGTCATACTTGGTACATATGGATTTAGTTCTGTTCTCAAGAAGCAATTCTCAATTAATTGTTCAATGGTTAGTGAGTCATTAGATCAGACCAGTATCACACTGCAAAACTAATCTAGGAATAGGTTTAATTTTCTTGAAATAGGATAATTTGACCATGATTTGAGCAGGTACGTAAAATGATCTGCCAATGGAATTTGTTTTTAACTTAAAATTAGAAAAAAAGTGTCTTATAGCACCTAAAGGAAGATTAAATTTTACTTATAGACTAGGAAAAATATATATTTCTTTCTTGGTCTGGTCTGGTTCTCTGGTCTAATATTGACAAATCCAGAACATTTTACTTAGTGGCTGCAGATTAGATGTTTTTGATCATCAAGACCATTTTTTTGTCACACAAAGTCTTCTTGATGATCCCCAAGACTTTAGCAGAGTTGTTCTGTGACTGGTGCGGCAAAAGTTAAACTTTTTGGCAGATCTGCAGCCCGTCGCATCTGGTGTAAAAATACTAGAGCAGCAAAGAACATCATGTCCACAGTCAGACATGGCAGTGGCAGAGTGATGGTAGACTTTTCTGCTTCTGGACTTGGACGACCTGCTGTCAGTGATGGAACAGTGAATTCTGCTGTTTACAGGAAATCCTGAAGGAGAACGTCCAACCATCAGTTTGAGAGCTCAAGCTCAATGCTTTTTAATATGGCTGAGTTGAAACAATTCTGCAAAGAGTGGGCCAAAATTCTTCAGTGATGTGATAAACTCATCACCAGTTTCACAAACGTTATCGTTGCAAAGAGTCGCACAACAAGTTATTAAGATCAGGGGCATTTTTCTGTTTCACAGAGGGTCCCCCAAAATGCAGTGTGGAAACTGCATTTTGTATTTTCAGGGGTTGTCTTGATGTGATATAAAATTTGTCTTGATGATCAGAAACATTTAAGTGTGGTAGATACAAAAAATATGTACTAATTCAGGAAGGGGGCAAAAACTACTACTTTTTGCAGTGCAGTTAATTACATTTTTAATTACTATATGAGTTCCAGTACAAAAAGTAAATCTGACCCTGAATTATAAACTGTGCATTGGTTACTCAAATCAAGGGCATATTTACTTGATTGAAAGAAACTTTTACTGGCTTAACTTGGTCTAGACTACTTTTTGCAGTGTTCAAAGACTCCTTTCAAGGCGTCAAACCACATATTCCATAAACTTTTACGAATAAGTTACAATCTCAACACAAAGGTCTTCTGTGTGAAAACTTACAGCAACTCCTTTCACGAGGCTTGCCTTCTTCCCCGACTGAACTTTTCATGAGCGTTTTCACAGACACCGGCAGTCCAACGATTGTTCTGTTTACCAAGCCCCCTCCCTCCTCTTCTGTCAGGAGTATGTTTTGGAGATCCTCGCGCCGGTGTGGATACCCGTGTGCGACGATGAATGGTCTGTTGAAATATTTTGCTGATGTTTCTGTCTGATTTCTTTTGGCACTTTTGCAGGCAGCTGTTAAGTTTTGATAATGCGCTGAGGGAGTTTGGACATGACTGAGCCGAAGCCAAGTTCTGATTCAGTGTATTTTCTTTAGGAGTAAAAACCCGGTTGGAATGTGAAGTAGTAAATAATTGGACTTAAATTAGGCTGTTTGGAAGTGTGCAACAATAAAGCCAGATTCCTTCCATTCAGAAGCTTAATAATGAGATTAAAAGATGGTTAAATGAATGGAAACCGTACTTGCTACAATTTTGATAGATGGATACATTCTGTTATAGTGCTTGTGGCCTGTGGATGGTAAAAGATTAGTCAGAAGCATGTAGCTTTGATTAGACTTGAATGAATTCTGGCACCATGTAATGTCCATCGTTAAATGACTGTTGAACTGTGTAGGTTCTCAGTCATGGTTGTTCAATGAGGTTAAAGATAGCAAAGTGCCACCAGTGTCTGACTGAATCAATCGAAGCTATAATCCATAAGCCTTTGTTTTCCACATGAACTAAAGTCAAATCATTTTCTCATAAAGGTGTCCAAAAGTGGTGACAATATTCTAACACAACACGCTTGATTTTGGTGAGATGAAATGACTTCCAGCCAAAGTATTAATACAGCAGATTTGTAGATCCAATCACTATCAGTTTCAACATTTGTGGATTTTCAATTTTGAGATTCTCTTCAAAAACTGACTCTCCCATAGACTCGTCTTGGCCCCTGCCCTCCAACTGAAATTATTATTACACAACATGACCACAACCAATCCCAAAAAATCCACACTCTAATATTTTGTTAGACCATCTTTAGCTTTTATTATGGCGTAGAGTCGCTAACATTGTCTCGATAAGCTTCTGCAGTGGCATAAGACTTTTGTGTTGATGATAGTACAATGATGGGAGGATGGACATTTTCCGGAAGATTTTTAATGAATTTAAAGCGTGGGTTCTGAGGTGACCAAACCATGCTCCCTGAACCACTCTTTCACAATTTCAGTATAATGGTCATCTTGGAGTTTTCCCATGCCATCAGTGAAGAAAAAAATCTTATATTTATCCAAAGCGCTAATAGTATTTTCAGCTCAACTCATTCTGTAGCCACATAATGTTGTTGAACCTATACCTGACTAACCGCAGCAACCCCAGATTTTGTTCTTTTCTTTGGCCAGGCAGTGTACTGTACTGTATATAACATGTATTTCAGATGTACTATAGAAGGCACTGTGGTTCCTAAATTACATTACAGTGTGACCAATTACAATGACAACCAATGGCGAGTTTGAATCTACAATTTCCTCCATTCATTGTGACATTGCCTTCCTTGTTCTATAGCTAGAACAGCCCCATTGTTTACCAAACATCCCCAGTGGCATATCTGGGGAAGTGTCTTATATTGGAACAAATCTTTTAGACATGTCCTTGTGCAAGAGGCCGCAGCTGATAAGTCACTCATCTGACATCCAGATAGTAGACAGCTCTTATTGTGTCTGAGAAAACTCATCTCAAACAATAGCTTTAAATCTGGAGGATGGATTGGACCCGGACGTCGAAACCTCGTGGGAAGGAAGGAGACGCGGCGGATTGTGGAAATCGGACAACAGCGAAAATATCTCCCAACTCACGAAGTGGAAGTACGCTGAAGTAAACAATGTCTGAAGTAACACTTGACCCTTTCTTGGGTCACAGCAGAGAACGTCATCCAGGGGTCAGGCCCAATCTTTACCAGGGAAATTGCACTGAGAAGCAGAAAGCAAAAGATTCCCATGCTTCATCAAATCATTCAGTGTCACCTCATGCCCTGGAAGAAGACATGTGCGGCGTTTCACCCAAACCATGTCAAAACCAGGCAGTCAAATATCAGGAAAATGGAAAATCAAATCCCAACTAGCAAGTGAATATACATACAGTATACTGTGCCAAATGTTTAGTGTGAACTTTGGTCGGGACAAAAGTAAATACTGAATCTCAATGGGACTTCTTGGTTAAAGTAATTTTAAAAATAATACTACAAGCTTATAATAACAGTATTACAAACTAAACACATTTTTTTTGATTATTTAAAATAGGCCTACTTATTTATGGAAAGTAAGCAACTGAGCATATGCATCTAGGCTTTAGAAATATCATCATCTCTGGCTATTTGAAGTACATTATTCATACATTATACATATTTATAGTAGCTACATTTGTATACGATCTCTGTTGAAGATTGTGCAATAAGATGTGTGCAATTTCATTCAGGATTTTATGAGGGGAAAGTTGATCATCCCAAATGTTGGTGAGGACATACAGTATCTCTATTAGCAATCCAGCCTGACTCCATGTATGAGATACATTGGAAGACAGTCTGGGATTGCGGCGTTGGCTGGTTTCCAGATTCGAGTCTAGAGGCGGGGCTAACAAACCCATCGTAAACCAATCAGAGAAACACGGATGTGACGTAAACCCAGTAAGCAGAGTAGCGAAGACTTCCTTTAAAAAAAAAAAAAAAACCTTCAGAGCAGCCAGTTGTTGTGTTATTTTGGAAAAGTTCATCTCATTCAAAACAGAAGATAAGGCAGTGCTAAAACATCGCTCCGTCGCGGCCACCATCTAGTTTGTTGACTAGCTGAAAATGCAGCATCGCTAACTCCCGCCTCCCGTGCTGTGATTGGTCTGGTAGCGTTCTCACCAGAGTTTGAGCCAACCAACGGCGCAATCCCACACTGTCTTCCAATGTACTGTATCTCACACACGGAGTCAGGCTGTATCTTTCCAGGCTATATCTCTGTGGTCCCTGTGCTAACCTACACCATGACACATGCTTAATAAGTCCCAATTTATTTATTTGATCAGGGACAATGCACAAAAGAGATTATAGAAAAGGTTATATCAAAAAATACCCTTCAAAGTTGCTAGAGAGGTTGATTACAAAAGTACATAAAAAAAACTATAGTATCTCATACCCTCATATACGCAGAAAACAATCATTATTTCACTCACATCTTAAAACCAGTCCCACTTAAGGAAACTAACTAATAAAGCACTCGTCAAACCTTTCACATCACAGTCGCTCACTGTTCAAACAGCTTCTGGGGAGCTGACAGCTTTGGTCAAATTATTTTCACTGCTACCCCCCTGTAGCTCAGTTCATTATTCAAGTTCAAGTGACTATTAGAGTGACTTTTTTTTTGTAAAACAAGACAGAAATATAAAAATGGCCAAAAATTTCACCCAGGAATCTAAAGCCATGGGAAAGGTCGGTCAGTGATAAGAAGAGTGGGACCAAAATACACAAACTGTATGAAGCCCAAATAAATAACAAGTTTGTTTGTCAGACACAGGCCTAATAAGAAGCAGATACGATCCAACTAAATATAACTTTGAAACCAGTGCACAACCCTCTTTAGACTATCTCTCCACATTGACCACACTTTTCGCAGATTAGTTCTGGTCACCACTAACTTGTCACCCTGATATCAGCATTTTCAGACGTGTAGCTCTCTATGCTGTGATTTGCAGTCACAGCTGTTTGGGAAGTTTACACTTGGGCTCTACAGAAGTTGTTTAGTTACGACCTCTTCACGAAAACACCATATGGGATAGTCATTTTGCAGCATTTCTCAGTTCTCACGAAGCAGTTGGTGCACAGCTCTCGCCCGTCAGCTCGGTGTAAAAAAGCCTGTTTGTTTGTACTCGTTGTGCGTAGCTACAAACTCGCACATTTGTCAAACTATCACTACAACAGCAACGGTTCTCAAATAGTTCGTGGCTCGACGATAGACGGACCGCTCCACGCAAGTTGCAGCGATTACTTGATTGTAGAAAATGGCGCTTTCTTTTTCAAGGCTGGTGTATCGAGTAATAAAAAGTTAGGTCACTCAGACTGAAAGTTGAGTCGGCAGAGAGTCTGTTAATAATTTCCTTCTTGGAATACAACCAAAAGACAACAGAACAGCAGATAGTTAGACTTTAAGCAGGTTTGCAGTTGGAGTCTATCATAGGCAAAGTCGTCATCTGTACGCTGTTGTTGAAGTGTAGGACATTTCACTTCTCATCCAAGAAGCTTCGTCAGCGACAATTCTGGACACAGGTGGACATAGACCAGCGGTCCTCAACTGGTGAGGTTTCAGGACCCAGCTTCAATGTATCATGACATGTCCCGTGACCCACCAGTTGAGCACTGACAGACCACTGGGACTGGGACTATTCTAAACGATACTCTCACCTAAAGAATAAGAAGCCTTCGTTGTTTAGTTATTTTCAGTCTCAACAACCTATTCTCACCTGATCACTGCATGCTATCTGTCTATTGACCAGCCCCGCTAGAGCTTTCTCTGCGATGTTGGTAGAGCCTCTTACACAGTGGTTGTTTGGAGTCTACTTTTAAAACGTTTGAATAATACAAATGATTACCTTCAGCATAGATAATGTTGCACATAAAATGCAAGGTTTTTAATGTGATAGATGTGTGCACAACTGTTGGGCCCCTCCCCCCTATGCCCCTGAGGCCCATCAGTGGGCCCTGGACCCCACATTGGGAACCACTGGTTTATAGCATTTACCACTGAACATTGCACAGGTTCCAGTATGGTTTGGCTCCATGTTGCCATTGTGAGTTTAATTTGGCCAACCAGTATTAACAAAGACCATTTTGTTTCTGTAAGTGACATAACGTAACATGTTGCCAAGTTATTTTGGTGGAACTTGAGAAAATGAGATAAGAACTCAGCAATGTATTGTTGGAGGTCTACACTGTGCTCCTATTTCCCCCATGGGACAAATGTTCCCTAAATCTTGTGGCTAATGAAGAATAGATCCTATTAGTTTAGCTGAATTATGCTCCGTGGGAGGCAGGACATCAGCTTGTTCATAATTGAAATAAACGGAAGGAAGGAAGCGTGACAGGAAAACGGAGTCCATCCCTGTAGAGCTACAAAAACAAAAGGCACATCGTCTCGCTCCCTCAGGGACCAGACAGCCAGTTGCTGGTGGTGGTGGGGGGTAAAGCTGTTGCCACGGTGACTGGTCTGTCACTAGCCCCGCCAGCGCTTTTTCGGACTGTGCAGTGTACACAGGATCTGCCAAGAGTCAGCAAGATGAAAATCTGGCTTAGAAAGCACATAGGCTCCGCTAAACCAACTGCAGCTGGCACAGAGCGCGGGGCGAAACAAAGGTACGAGTGAGAAAAGTTCACAGCACAGCATTCTGCGCACACCCCACCTGATGTTCACTGCAACAGCAGCAGATTAGGGCTTAGAGGAGGAAAAGAAAACTGTACACCTTATCTGCACTGTGACATTTTTGTGTCTTGATAGTCATATATTTTATATTGTGTTCTATTTTGATATGTCTTTGCTTACTTTTTCTTCAATGTTTATTCATTGTACAGACAAGACCCTAATTCTATTATTATTTTTGCACATTGATCTTGTTCTTTGATTGCACATTTCCTAAGTGTCTGCACCTTCTGTGTGTTCTTAAGAGCTGCTGTAACACGTGAATATCTCCATTGTGAGATGATCAATAAAGTGTTATCTTACACTCCAAATCTTGAAAGTATATTTGCCCTTGATTTGGGCTAATTTTACTGCAAATAACTTTTTTCTCATGCAAAAAGTCAGAATTTTACTTGACAAGTCAGAAGTGGTTCCTAACCTATTTTGCCTTGTGTACCCCTTGGGCCTTTCATTTATTCTACCCCCTGCGTCAATGGCTTTGTGTATTAGTTAGAAAGTCAATGACTAAAACTCCCTAATTATCAGTAAAAAAGACAACTAAATAGACTGAAACTCTTACTCTTTACAGTTGAATGTTTTTTTAAGTTTTTCTTTGACTATAATAATCAGGTTTTTCTCGTTTTTATCTGAAATAAATCCAAGTACCCCCTGCTAACCTCTCGCGTACCCCTATGGGTCCCCGTAACCCTGGTTGGGAAACAGTTTTTGCAGTGTATGTTAAATCCTTGTGATCTTTTCTTCCACACAACACAAAATGTGATGTTACATTTTCCACAACAGCTTTATTTATTCCACAGTCGCTTCTTTTGGATTGTGCGCCTCAACATAATGTAGACTTAACCTGAAGAGACTTCAGGCACAGTGCGGGGGAGAACATTTGAAATCTGTTACTGGAAGTGTGAAAACTATTTTGGTCGAACTGTGTGCAGCTCTTTCTCTGAAACGGTGGCTATTTCCCCACATGTGCTGTTTTGTATTAGGCCGGTCCCGTTGGCAGCATGTGAGTTTGGCTGTTTCGCCGTGTGGAGGCAGTCCCGATAGTGAAAGCCCACAGTCTGCCTTTAGTCTTTTTATCCAGTCATGTCTGCTGTCATTGTTTGCATTGCCGTCGCCTCAGTGAGTATGCAGCCTGACGTGTGTGTGTTTGCTCTCGTCCCAGGTTTGGCCAAATGAACCGCTTTAGCCAGAGGACAGAAGATCGCGAGCCCTGATATTCACACGACCGAACACAAGTGCAATCAATTCCAACGCAATGAATTGGGACTAAAGGACTTTCATTTTGTGGTGAGTTTTATACCGAATCTCTCTTCTCTGTTGTTTGTTTCAGGTTTTATGAGGAGTTTAGTGCTGCGTTCTAATGTTTATTACCAAACCACATTGCATATGGGCTGCATATGTGGGTTTATGCTTGAACTTCCCCGAAAGCCGCCGTGGCAAATAGGCAAAATACCGGAATCTTAACGAAAGTTAAGAAGTATAAAAGCTATTGCTTTACTACAAAGTCACTAGAGTTCCTTCAATTACTACATCACCTGCTGTTGCAAGTACTCCTACAAGCACAATTTACAATTGGTAACTTCCTACACTACAAAAAGTACATTTTAAATATCAATATCAAATATTTTCCCTTGATTTGAGTAGAAGGTAAAGACAATCTGCATATAATCAAAGCATAAAGCTCAATTCACTTGAAAGAACTTTATTTTTCTTATTTTAAGTGCAAAAATAGTTTTTCCACTGGTAGAGTTTTATATTTGGCAAGAAAATATAATTTTCTTTCTTTTTCTTTCTTTCTTTCTTTCTTTCTTTCTTTCTTTCTTTCTTTCTTTCTTTCTTTCTTTCTTTCTTTCTTTCTTTCTTTCTTTCTTTCTTTCTTTCTTTCTTTCTTTCTTTCTTTCTTTCTTTCTTTCTTTCTTTCTTTCTTTCTTTCTTTCTTTCTTTCTTTCTTTCTTTCTTTCTTTCTTTCTTTCTGTTTAAACATTGATGGATGTCTAACATAATATTTAGGCAGATATTTCTCTCTATTATATAAAACAACATCAATATTCAAATAACAAATGAAACTCATCAGCCAAAAGATTTTCATTACAGAGCTTACAATATCGGAATTTCCTGTCAATTCCTTTGTCCTAAATTAGATTTTAACCCTTTAGGCGCCAAATTGATTTCAGGCATTGAAAATAACAGAAAAACGTATCACCAGTTCCTCTCACGTCTCCAAGTTAAACTTTCACCCACTTTCTAATTTCTGATATCCATTGTCGTTGTTTTTATGATGTGCCTAAAGGCAGGTAGACAAAGTAACACTGGGTGCATTTTGGCAACTTTGGCGCCTAAATGGTTAACTTTAATACAGTTGTGCTGCATTTTATAGAATATGAATGATAACACAAAAACCTTTATTTCACTCATGGTTAGTGGTTGCATGAAGCCATTTATTGTCAAAAAACCTGTTTGTTTATGCTTTTCTACTAGAAGAAACTAGCCAAATGTCCCTGATCAAAAGTTTACATATTGTGCATCTTGAGACAAACATCAGAGAGTCCTGTATTTCAGCTGAAGTGAGTTAATAAAAAATATATTTTCCACCCCCTACATGCTCCAGCAATGTCCCGCGCTGTACTGTGAGCCCACACCTATCCCACTCAATTGCCGCTATAAGCCTGCACCGTCACTCTAAAGTTGCGTGTTCGGGCCGAGGCAGCAGTCATGCACCAGCTTAACATGGAGACTGCAGTTACGCGGACAGCCAGAGGTGGCAGTCACGAGTATGAAAATGGACAACCTCCTTTAACAAAGTCTTGAAATGGGTAGACTTTGTTAAGCCAAAGTCTGCCCTTTTTTACCCCTTTGTACTTCCCATATATACTGTACCAATGGGCCATGAGTGAATCACACCTTTCTTTCTGTGTCACTAGTGTTTTAATTAAGATTAGGATATAAAAACATCCTCTGCTCAACTTTTCTTCATCAAATTGCCACTTCAGTGAATGTCAACAAACATTTGAATTGATATTGTATATTTTTTGCTTCGACACTCGGTCCAGAACAAAAATGTAAAGCCTTCAGAATGAAAATGACGTAAGTGCATCCCCTCTGCAGCCACTACAGTGAACTACCCTCCCTAAATCACCATAAATCCCTGAGTCTTTCGCAAAAATCAAATTGAGGCACCGTTGTTATCAGTGGATGCAATTTAGAGATAATGCTAAGACAAACACGCGGTTATGCAATTTGAGACATCCATATGATCCATGCACAGGCCGCCGACATGTGGTTTGACTTAGAGCGCACAGGTTACAGAGTTTTTCTTTTGTTTTTTCATTCCACAGGCCGCCACAACAACTACCATGTGTCGGAGAGACGGGGTGCGAACATTAGCTGGAAAGGTTTTACGCTTTTAGAGTTTGCACTGCGCTCTTCTGAAGCACACTTGTTCTCAGTGTGAGTAAATACCATGACGTCATCGAGCCAGGGAGGTGGAAATTATTAACAAATTGGACACACAGGGTAATATCGAGAGTCAGGGCCAAGGTTAATGTGTAATACAAAAATGAGGCAGGAAGAAGAAAAGGTTTTTAAATGGATTATAAGCAGATGAGGCAAAGTAACTGAATAAACAATAGCTAAGCCTTATTCGGAATCTGAAAGAAAGAAACAAAGAAAGAAAGGGCCAAGGGGTTCAAAGAGGGATGATAATAATTAATACTGTAATAATGCATTCATAGTGGGTTTTGGACACTTGAGGGTGCTTTACCTGATCAGCCACTCTCAACACTTTGTGCTTACAGTATGTAGAGGGTATGCAGATGATGTCACATCTTGGCAAAAGACAAGACAATGTTGAATGAAAGGCACTATGTACAGTACCTGATTGTTCAAAGTTGTGGAACAAAATTTGTTTTGTCCTCCTTCAGTTTATTGTAAACTGTTTTTTGTGGAAAAAACATGGTACGTCTGAAATGACGAAGCATTTGTACAAAGGTGTAGGCTAATTTTTTGATCTTGAAAATATGTTAGGAATGATAGGAATGAGTATTGTACAACTAGAACTAACAATTTAATTTAAAAACGACACATCAGGCCTTTAAGAAAGTTGTTCTTTCTCTCTAGAACAGGCACTCTAGAACTAGTCCAACTAAATCTGCTTGAGGTTAACAAACTTGACCTTACGTTCAGTATATGTTGGGGTCCAGATACTGTATATGCAGTCATTGATCTTAACCATGTCACACTTGAGCACAGGTTGTCTGTTTACAAAGGAGAGCTGATCAATGAATCAGTCATTATGCAATTTTAATCCACTGTTGTAATTATATTGTTCATTCAGCCTTAATATCATAATATAATAATATTTACAGTATATTGAGGATGAAAATGCTTTGGGGTCCGGACTAAAGCCTGTGGAGCTCCAGATTTGGACCCAGGTCTGCCAGTTGGGGACCCCTGCATACAATGAGGGTTCTGTTTAGTATGTACAGTAACTAACCACCCTCTATTCAGTGGCTATAGCTGCCCTGCGGATATCAGAGATGAGGCCGTCAATATGTGCCAATGGCCTTACACTTCTAGTATTTGCAAGATCGGTTAAGTGTTTTGAGAGGCAGTTTAGCAGCCTACCACCTGAGTACACTGAGCTGAAGATCCCAAGATCATTTGTAGATGTAATAAAATTATATTTGCACTATATACAATAACAGTAATAATACATGCTAAAATCCATGCAAAGACAAAATGGGAGTAGGATACAAGAACAATCCTTATAATTTCATAAATTAGACAGCCACCAGTTTACGCAATACAATAGACCGTTACTTCATCTTCCTCTTCATACAATTGAAGTATTTTCTGTTTATATATATATATATTTGGTAGAAGTCCGTAAGTTTGCAAGTAAATGATCTAGCTCCCTCCCCTCCTGACTGAACCCGAAAGCACCTCCTCGTTCAGTGTGTACGTGCTCACACTGCCTGAAGAAAAATGTTATGGCAACAGGGAGAGTTATTGATGATCTCAACAGAGGGAGCGACTTCAGAAAAAATAGTATTACTTTCAAAATTCAGGCCCAGGCAGGAAATTATACTCTCGCATCCTATTATTCACCATTTTGGGACTCGCAAGTTGAAACGTTTGGGAACTCTTGCACTATAGACAAACAAATTATTAAGACAAAACTTAGTCCAAAGTATTCAAAACCATAGATACAAAAAAAACATCCTAATAAGACGGCTCTCCCTAGCGTTGCAAATCAATCTCGCGCTCCCATTCGTCAGGAGGAAGACCCCATGTGGACCGCAGGAATAATTCAGTTGACCTCTTTTATGGCGGGTTGTCATGGTTCGGGGGGAAAAGCCGAGGCAGACGCAGCGCCATGTGCCAAACGTGTTAAGACGATCCCAGATGAAGCCGGCGCGTCAGGACACAGAGGGGCTTTTGTTGGAGGCCATATCCCACCCACCTGAACCTGAAGAAGGGCTGGAGTCAGACAGTTTAACGTCCACGCACTGTACACAATGTCAGACTGTACTGCGTGTGGGTTAGGGCTCCGAATAGTTGAAAATGGTGCCAAAGAGTTGAACAGTGATTGTCTGTTTGCTAAGTGTGGAATAAAGTTTTGCGATGTTTTACAGGTTGTGGAATTACGAAGTCAATATGGATGTGAAGAAGAAGGAAATGGACCTCCTGAGCAACAGCATCGCGGCATATGCTCACATTAAAGGTAAGCTGTGATATGCTTGCAAAAATATGTGTTTATCACGAAGTCTGGGTTTCATTCTGAAGCTGCCAGTCAACACCAGCCTGGTCCGAACAAAAGGATGTGATTTTGCATTGCATTTCATATTGGAAATTAGAATTGAGAAACTACTGGTACGTTTTAAATGCTTAACAGTTTAATATAAAGGTCTTAAGGGCAACATGAATGAATATGAATGAATAATCTTTATTGTCATTGCAACAAGTACAATGAAAATGTTGTTAATGTTAAAAGGCAATTCATTCTTTAAAATTACACACAACGTGACACACTCATCAGTTACATTAGGCCTATGGTCGGTCTCATTTGACAGCATTCAGTGTGGCAGCTGCACTTGGATAAAAACTGTTCTTAAATCTATTTGTCCTGGTCTTAATGGACCTGTGCCTACTCCTTGAAGGTAGTAATTGAAAGAGGGAGTGTCCTGGATGTGAGGTGTCCCTGATGATGGTTTGGGCCTTCTGTATAGCTCTGTCAGAGAGAGGAGAGGGCAGCCAGTGATCTTCTGAGCAGTGTTAATGATCTTCTGAAGCACTTTCCTCTCTTTCGCAATCTCCACTTTGTATTGCTGTATACTGTATATACATTTCTTTAGATTTGAAGTTTTTCCCTTTTTATCCTGTTTGCATGAAGATATTGGGAGTAACATAATGTGGTGATTGACAATAATGAGAACTTGCACTTAACATTGTTCTCCTTGTGTCTTTACCACAGCCAACCCGGAGAGCTTCGGCCTCTACTTCGTGCTGGGCGTGTGCTTCGGGCTGGTACTGACCCTGTGCCTCCTGGTCATCCGCATCTCCTGCAAGCCGCGCGGCAACATCTCCGCCTCCACGCCCGAGAAAAAGCAGATCAGAGACATTAGCCAGGAGGACGAGGAGAGCGAGGACGAGGACGAAGACCCGGAGGACGTGGAGGTGACGACGCCCGTGACGTTGCCCACCACCGAGATCCCCAACGGTCACCACACCAGCCAGTCGGACGCCAGCGTGAACGTGTTCGCCTCGGCCGAAGAGCTGGAGCGGGCGCAGCGGCTGGAGGAGCGGGAGCGCATCATCCGGGAGATCTGGAGGAACGGGCAGCCGGACATCCTGGGCTCCGGGACGGGGACGCTAGGCCGAGTGCACTACTACTAACTGGCTGTGAACACTGGGAGGCACTGGGTTTCGAAAGGACAGGTCAAGTTTACTAATGTTTGGAAGGACCTGATGTGGGACTGAGAGGATCCGTGTTTCCACTGAGCTCCGACCGGAGCTGAAGTATGTTTTATTGCACTTATTGCTTTCTACATGGAATAAAGCCAAAGTTGTAACTCGTTATGAATGCAGTATGAGTATTGGTGCTGAAGGACACTTGAATATGTTCATTACAGTATATGTAGCTTAACTAAATGCACACAGATTGTTACAAAATATGTTTTGTATGCAATAAACTAAGGGAAAAAAATGTTACATTATTGTGTGAAGGGATTCAAATGACAAGGATTGGGGAAGTGGGGTGGATCAATATTGAACAAAATAATATTTTTTAAATAAATAGATAAATGAATGAATGTACTTTATTCCAGATATATTTTATTGTTGAAAAAATACCTAAAAATGAACAAACAAATGTGTGTCTTTGCTGTGAGCGGCTCGCCTCTCCTAAGACCTGACTTGTATCTTCACGTCTCCAGCTCGTCTCCATAGAGGTGTTGACTAAAGGCAGACAAATATGGAATTTTGACTGCTTTTAGTCAACATCCCATATTTGGTATATTGACTAATCCCAAATTTTAGTCAATGGAGGGTCAAAATAGGCGATGGAGGGCCAAAATTGCAGGTGAAGGGTCAAATGCTTCACATGTAGGAAGACCAAATGCAAACAGACCTATGATTATCCTTAAGTGTCCTTAGTAACTATCAACAGTGAATTCAGTCACAAATGAATGAAAGTATATACTTCTTACAAATGTCAGCACCGTCTCGAAGATCAAATTAAACCCCTTGGGCACCTCTGGGTTAGGCCCTCGTCAAAATCCATTATTTGATTAGCCACTGCAAAAAATATCATTTGCTGTGTCTAGCTGGTCATTAAGAGGAGGTTTTATGTTTCTGGCAAGTGGCAACAGTGTACATAAAAAATGTTGCGCAAAAAAACCCATTTACATTTAAAAGTAGAATAATTTTATGTAACAATAGTAAGATCTTGGTTACAGGACTTTGGACAAACTGCACCTAAAGCCTGAAGCCTGCCTTTGATCTTTCAACACAACTGTTGATGAACTAAACGATCTTTCTTTTTAGGGAGAACTGGCAAAACAAGGCTTCGACTGCCTTAGACTGTGCCAAGGGACCACACAGGGTTCACTGCAAAAAGCATATATCTTTATGAGTAAAAATGACTAGAGTTAAGAATATTTTACCCTAATTTGAGTAATTCTGACTTGCCAAGTAAAGCATTCTGCCAATGGAATAACATGCCCCCCTTATTTCAAGTAAATTTGATTTATTTTTATCGAATGTGCTTCAAGATATAAACCTATTTTAGGCACAAAAAATGGTATTTCTTGTTTTGAGTGTAAAAATACTTCGCAGATCTTAATAGGCAAAGATTCTTCAGTCGTCATCTGTACTCTGTAGTTGAAGTGTAGGATGCTTCGCTCTTCATCCAAAGAGCTTCATCAGCTCTGAGCAAACGTGGACACCAATGGAGTTAATATAGGCCAGGAGGAGTTTATCTGTAGGTCCCACCTCAATTTGTTCTAAAGGCTACTCTTATGTATAATTTTTTAAATTTTATTTCTCCTTTATTTACACCTAGAGAAAAAACAAACTACTCAGCTATCTTCACTACACTACTCACTACTAATAATACAGTTTAACTTTAGGCTAAACCAGAGGTGTCCAAAGAAACGTTTTGTCATAGTGGGCTGTATATTGAAGTGTAAACATCATGGAGAGCCTCAGACGGTGGTCAATGCAGTCAATCGTTCAATCAGGGGCATTTAGCAGAAGTTTTAATCGTGCAGCCACACTTTTATTCAGGCTCTGGACTTTAATTCCAACTTTGACAACTACTAAGCATACTAGCCATAGTAATGTCAAATCATTAGACAGACTTTATTGATCCACAAGAGACACCAGTGGAATTAATATAGACCAGTAAGAGAAGTTTATCTGTAGGTCCCACCTCTCTTTGTTCTAAAGGCTAATCTCACCTGGAAAAAACTTACAGTAAAAAGTGCCATCTCTGACATTGTGTGCCAATTCAACAAGAAGCTTGTGGGCCAACAAAAATTGGTGGAGGGCCACGTTTGACCCCGGGCCGCACTTAAGCCACCCCTGGGCTAAACTAACTGAGCTGAAAGGGATTTTCTCGTCCCACCCACAGTCTGAACAGTGACCATTGTGGACCTAGTGGGTAGTAAACACTTAGGGGTCATTAATCAAGACGTGATCAATATTAAACATAAAATAAATTGCGAGTGCTGTCTGGAAAATTCAGCTTTTTGTGATCTTTTGTATCTCATTTACCATTTGAAAGTGCCTGTGTTACAATATCTGGGGCCAAAATCTGCTATTTAAATGAGAGACTGCTGCATGACTAAACAATACATGACAACAACTCTGCTGCTGATAAAACTGCTTCTCTAGGTCCTCAGACAAGATCCTACTTGTTTTAGTTCATCTTTCTTGACCTTATGTGCACCATGGAAGGTACACTAGCCACGTTGACGCTCTCTTTCAGCAAACAAACGGAAACAAAGGTAGGTCTATTTGTCTATTTCGTGTGCTGTTCTTCATTTGTCGTGGGAAGACTTTAGATAGAGCCAATAAGACCAAATTAGTTGCTGGAGAAACTTGTTCTTTGAGATTTGGCCAACGAGAGCTGCCAAAACAGGCACGCACACCTTTGAATTGCTGTTGAATATTTATTTTCGTCCGTGGTTAGATGATGTAGAAATAATGAATTGGACATTTTTCAACATGCCAAAAGAGCCTCAGATATTATACAAAACGGCTTTTTAGGGAGAACTGGCAAAGACTTCGACTGCCTTAGACTGTGCCAAGGGACCACACAGGGTTCACTGTAAAAAACATATATCTTTATGAGTAAAAATGACTAGAGTTAAGAATATTTTACCCTAATTTGAGTAATTCTGACTTGCCAAGTAAAGCATTCTGCCAATGGAATAACATGCCCCCCTTATTTCAAGTAAATTTGATTTATTTTTATCGAATGTGCTTCAAGATGTAAACCTATTTTAGGCACAAAAACATGGTATTTCTTGTTTTTAATGTAAAAATACTTATTACATTCGCAGATCTTAATAGGCAAAGATTCTTCAGTCGTCATCTGTACTCTGTAGTTGAAGTGTAGGATGTTTCGCTTCATCCAAAGAGCTTCATCAGCTCTGAGCAAACGTGAACGCCAGTGGAGTTAATATAGGCCAGGAGGAGTTTATCTGTAGGTCCCACCTCAATTTTTTCTAAAGGCTACTCTCACCTTTTATTTTTTTTATTTTATTTCTCCTTTATTTACACCTAGAGAAAAAAACAATTATTGTCAGACCTTTTTATTGTTCTGCGCTGGGCTCTGGCCCGGCCTAATTAACATAACAGGGAGCTCCTGGTTTTGGGCGAAGAATGCTGTTATAAACATTGTTGGTAGATAATTTTTCTTGCTCAAATCTATACAGTTGTGCTCAAAAGTTTACATACCCTTTTAAATTTACATACCTTTTTTATATTTTGGCTATTTTTAATAGAATATGAATGATAACACACAAATCTTTTTTTCCTCATGGTTAGTGGCTGTGTGCTGACCTGATTTTACTCTTTTGAAATCATAATGAAACAGAAATGATCTAACGTTTACATGACCTTCAACAACTGCCAGGAAAATTGTTCAGGAGCAAAGAAAAACTCGCTTCAGCTGAAATACAGGACT
>OMNZ01049369.1:10953-25052 GCA_900303255.1 Lesueurigobius sanzi | reverse complement strand
CTAGAAACTAGCCAAATGTACCTGATCAAACGTTTACATATTGTGCATCTTGAAACATTGATCATTTCAGAGAGTACAATTTTCTCAGAGTCCTGTATTTCAGCTGAAGTGAGTTTTCTGGCAGTTGTTGAAGGTCATGTAAACGTTAGATCAGGGACATTTGAGTAGTTTGTTTCATTATGACTTCAAAACCAACCAAACTAACCAGGAGTGGAAAAAAAGATTTGTGTGTCATCATTCAAATTCTATATTCTTTTAATCTTTTGGCTATTTTGAAAAATGGCCAAAAGATTAAGAGGGTATGTAATCTGTATATCGATGCAAGTCCTCATCAGCTGACTTAAGTAGTTCAGCATACACCATCAGCGCTCATTGTTGCCATACCTTATGCATAGTACATTTGCGTTAACCCACAAACCCTTACCCAAATAAGTTGTACTTCTTTATGTTTGTTAGAAAAAGTACTACTCAGCGGATGTATAAAAAGTAATTACATTTATTTTGTCCAACATTATTATTATGTTCATCAGATGCCCTCTAAAACTCTTATATTCTTGTACAGATACACCACTACACAGAACTGGAAAGACAGTGTGCTATTACAGGCATGGCTTGACCATTCCATTAATGTCTTTTTGTTGTTCCAGTCTTCAAAAATCGCAAAAGGAGTCTCTGTTCAACTGCCTTGTTCATGATCAGTTTGTTAATACCTGTCCAAACAGAGCACGGCTCCTGCCTCAGCACTAGCCAATAGTGACACCAAAGCCGCACTGGAACTTGTTCTTGCGATGATTGAGAAAAGCCCCCAAGGCTAATGTCAGAGGCAGAGGCAGCAGTTTCTTCTCAAGGGTTGCTCCAACAACCCAGTTACTATCAAGTGTGCCTAGAAAGGAAGAGCACACCACAGTGGAATTAACACACAGCAGCTACAGTGACTAAAAGCATACTGGTAGACAGGTTTTGATGTACCTTTAAATAGTAGATTAGCTTTAGGGAGGTCTAGCTGATAACCCAATGAGGTTGTCGTCTCTTGCATCCGTGTATTGGCTTCAAATTCAACTCCTACCTGTAACTGTGAAGACAAAGGATAATAAGCTGCTTGACTGTACATACAGACGACCCATAGACAATTTATTTAGATCCATACCTGATCATTTGCTTTGTGATAATATGTAGCATGAGCTCCCGCACCTCCCAAGGTTAAAGTAGCTACATAGTTGTCACCTAAAAAGAAAATGGCTTCAGTAAATATATGGCCACCGCAAAAATGCTAAATCCGTTTGGGTCACATATGACAAGGAGTGTGGGAGATCTAACCTGTGTACCTTCCCAATAAGGAAGTGACTGTTCCCTCCTCTCCAGGCCTCCTGTGGTACACGAGCTCACCACCCAAAGCCAGTGAGGGCGTGATGGACTGCAAATAGTGGCTCACTAAAATACCTGGGTAGACAGAAGGAATCTAAATTCACTATTGGCGCATAATACGGTTTATTTAGAAACCAAAAATATGCAATGGTTTATTTAAAAAAGGTACACTGAGAAACAATTTGGATTATACAGTTGCCAGCAATATGAAACGACCAGCTAACGGAAATTATATTTTTTGCACTGGATAATCATACAATGATTTGGATGAGGACCTAACCTTTTAAAATCTTATATGTTTTAGTCAATATCTCCATCAGAATCAGAATAGAATTTATTTCCATTGTCAATGAAGGTTTCACAGACTAGGAATTTTCTTTGGTGTTCTCTTTGGTGTTTCGCGACATGAAACATAAACTAAACTTGCAATAATGATAAATAATAAACTATGGAAAAAGGGTATGAAAAATTATAGGACTATAAAAGGCATGCATAAGAACAGAATAAGATGGAAAAATCTAATAAAATAGTAATTTAACACAATACGAGACAGCAGCATAAATGGTGAATTTACAGATTAGCAGCAAATGTGAGTGTGGACATACCACAGTGCAAACAGAACAGGTTATTCAGTTTACATTAGTCTGATACAGGGTTATTAATTGTTCCTGGCTCTGATACAGAGTTATTGGAGACTTCAGCGCTCAGTAAAGTTACAAGTCAGGTTTTAGGGTGAGTCACTCACAGCAAAGACACATTTGTTTGTTCATTTTTTTGGTATTTTTCAATTATTAAAAAAAAGGAGAATAAAATAAAAGGCTTGTATTTTATTCTATTTATTGTGTGAAATGTTACACAGTTTACCTTAAAAGGTTTGGTAACATTCCTCTTACATAGTAGTGTGCAAAAAAACGTTTATGTATATTCACTCAAGAACTTTGTCAGCATAGTTCTTTGGATAAAAAGAGAAACGTCCTACACTTCAACTACAGAGTACAGATGAAGACTGAAGAATCTTCGGCTACGATGGACAACTCCTGTACGACTGAGAACTTACACAGATATATTCACTAAACTAATTCATAGACGAGAGGCAGCAAAGTAAAATGATAACCATTTTAGAATTGTGCGACGGTTTTGTACCTGATCCTACAAGAACATCTGGGTTTCCGAGCGTCACGGCAGCGGTGCAGTCCTCTCCTCGGTACTCCAGGTCACACTGCCAGTTGACAAATTTCTGCTGTTGAGTCTGAAACAAAAAGGGCATGAAGTCAACGATTCAACATTTTACCCAAGGCCTGTAAAGTTTTCTTTACCTGAATTGCGATTTTGGTGCGAACAGCCGATGTGAGCTGGTGAATAATCTGGGAATTCAGGCTGCCTGTATTGTCCATATCTCCAACCATCACTGGAAAGGACTAGACCAAACAACCATATTATACCATTTAGTTAATTCTAATATGTATTCCAATTGTCAACATTAATGATGTAGCAATGCGTCTGCACAGTGGTTACCTCTGTTGGGCTGGTTTGTTGGCTCCCTACATAGGTGGCCCCAAATCGATAACCAGAATCTGCCACCGTGCTAAGTGTGACGGTATGGCTAACTTGGAAGTGGTTACTTAAACCTTTGTTAACCACTAACCGCACTCCTTCCATCTGTAAAGGAAAGACCTCTGCAAACCAAAGACAGAAGAAGTGTATAATTAAAAGGGTAAACGTATTGTGAAATGGTTGTTTTTCTCTAGAAACTGATGAGCTTTTAGGGGAAGGGTCTCCAACTTTCTTTTCCCCTCAGAGCTACTTTTGCGCAATGAAAATGGCAGGAGTCTACATACGCTTTGATGACCCCTGTGTAACTAACTTAGGTGGAGTTTATGTTCGAGAGACGACATTTCAACACAATCAAACCCTCAACCCTTGGAAATGTAGAAAGTCCATGGGGAGCTTCATGAAAAGGGTTGAAGATCTGAAATCCATCATTGCTGTCAAAAGCAAAATGTTGGCTGTACTGGAACTAGGGCTGGGTATCGTTAATCTTTTTTCAATATTAGTACTTTAACAATACCTGAACGATTTTCAAAACCTGTACTAAATTATTTGTCATCTACACAAAAAAGTAAATAATGTAGAAAGTTTAACTGACTCAAATTCATCTTATTACCGGTAATCAAAATTTGAGCCGTTTTTGACCTGATTCTAACCACTTCTTCTTAGGTGTGTTTGACTTGTTTCAATAGATTTCTGCTTATTTCCTTTTTTATTTAAGTTTATTTGCCAATGGGGTAAGAAAATTGTCATGAAACAAACCAAATAATGTAGATGACAGTAGTAAATTTGTCTAATCTAGTCAAAGCTGCGCTAAACAAGACTAATATTCTAAAATCAAGTAATTTATACTTGTGCTTCATTTTTAGTTTTGTTGTAGAACCATAAAACAGAACCATTTCTTTTAGTGTTTTTATCATTTATTTGATCAATCAATTTATTTTTGTAACGCCCAATATCACAACAGGAGTCATCTCAAAAGGTCGGTATGGACAAAAACAAATCAATATCAGACATCAAGAATGATCAAAATAACACGACGAATGAATAAATCACTTTCTTACCAGGCATCAAACTTTGCTTTCTCAATTAAAATATGTTTTCCGTACCCGTTTTCGGTGCCGATTTATTTTTCGATACCGGTAGTACCGTAATAATTTTCTTGATACCGCACTGGTATCGTTTAACCTCTTAAGCCCGTGGCTGTTTTTTCTGAATTTGGTATACATATCCTCTGGAGGCTTTAACAGCTTGTAAAATGTCTAAAATGTTCATATTGCTCTCATATGATATGAATGTCTATACGGATACTGTAGATGTGAACATTTTCAAGAAAATCATAGTGGGCCTGAGTAACTGAGGTTGAAAGACAGAAAATATGAATTCCGCCTAAAAGAGACACACATTACAGCAGGTCAGCAGCTTGTTTTCATTGTGAAGAAGAAAATAAACATCAAAAATAGTAACTTCATGATAATTATTGACTTTTTGCCAACTGTGACAATAAATAATTGAAAAGTTTTTGAGGTTTTGATTTAAAATAGTCCCATTGTAACAAATAGATCACAATTTGGCACTTTTTGGCCATTTGTAATAATGAAATTGAACATTTTGGATCCTATTTATATACACATTTTTAAAAACAGATAAACAAGGATTGTCTCTAGAAGTGGCAAGTCCCCAAAAATGGGGACCCTCGGGCTTAAGTGGTTAATGGTACCCAGCCCTAACTGAAACTGTGCAAAATATATCAATTCTTTCCCTGCTTTTTCAATGCAGAATGCAGTAGCCAAACATAACAACTACACTGGCGTTTGGTTATTTTTAGGTTCATGAAGTCCACAACATTCCAACCTTTGCATTTGCGGTGGCACTCCTCATATGTGCCTGGGTTTGGAAGTGGACGGTCTCCCTCAGCACTCTGCTCTGGTGCTGAAGGGCTGGTCACCGAGGGCATGGTGAACCCCGGAGGAACAGACATCAGCCCGGCTCCAACTGGGCCAGCCCCAGGAGCAGGAGGAGCTGGGCCGGGAGAGGTAGCAGCCAGCACACTTCCCATTCTCGGAGACTGAAACAGACTTAAGGAAAGCATGAAGATAGTGTTAATGAATGACTGCAGATCACTAAAGCTCTCCAAGTCTAAGGCAAAAAGGACACGCGCTATGGATTGGTGTAACAATTAGCTGAGTAGCTTCGGAACCTAGTCATAATCTATACCCTGGTACGTGTAATGCGTACTGATAATAACATGAAACAAACCTTCAAGCTAGCCATGCTGATCTCTGAAATCTAAGGTAAAGCTAGAGCTAGCCAGCTAGCAAAGCAGCAGCCATGTGGATCCTGCAAAGCGCTCCTACTGTCAGTGGAGGCCACAGTCATTACTCTTCACATGGCTGATTAACGTAAGATAACACATTCTAAATATACGGTCATATTATTTAGTAACAATGAACTTTACTACTTACATTGAAGATCAGATACAGCAAAGTTAGAGGTAACATCCGTGATCGTAGCTAACAAGTCCCCCCCCCTTTCCCAAACCCAGGCAGCGGATTGGCTGACACCCTTAGTCACTAGTCTCCTATTGGTTACTATTATAGCCAGCGTGCCTTCCTGACGTACAGCATCAAACCATTGGTCAAAAGCTCTGAACCCTTAAACGCATTACTGTGTGAATGACATACCAAGGGTAGCATTCGCACGGAATAGACCTGCCATTATATGCACAGATATCCACTACATGTTTGCTCTCATCAAGTGCAGAGCAACTTAGTAGGTTCATATTTTCGCCTGAACGTAATCTACATGCTGCATATAATAGATGCCCTGTTCACGAACAATCAATGAATGAAACATCAATCTCAAAAATCCGAGGCCAGGGTATGCACACATGCTACAGCAGGTTACATGTATGGTTATATGGTTATATGGTTATATGGTTATATGGTTATATGGTTATATGGTTGCATGTCACACTGAAATCAATGCACAACATACCGGTTCAGCTTCTGTCAACATAAAATATTTATTTAGCCTACTTTTACAAAGTTGTGTTGGTGTACCTGTGCAAAAAAACTACACTACACTACCAACTGCTGGGTTTTAAATTGCAGGCCAAATCACATTGTTATATGTATTCTTGTCTGAATAATCACAAATAATTAATGACTCAGATTCACCAAGACAAGTTCAGTTGGTTTCTCCAGTGATGGTCGTGATCTTGACAGCTGTGCAGTTCCTTAACATCAGATAACAAAGTTGTGGGGTGTACACCAGGCAGTAGTAGGCAAAAATCTACATAGCCTAACAGGCCTATGTTATGTTTATTAAAATATACCTGTAATACTTCCAAGATACAGTCGGCTAGGCCTATAGGCCTATACAAGAATGAAAAACTGTGCAGTGCAACATCAGCATTCAAGGTTATACAATCCAACTGTATTTCATCATCACATCATTCAATATGTCCATGTCCAATCTGCCAGTTCTGACAAAAAAAATATATAATAAACATGTACAGTGTGGCAGCCTGGCCATTGTCAAAGGGTCGTTCAATTGCCCTCCTGCAGAAACCGTTTCAAGCATTATTTCAAACTCAGCAACAGTGTTGAGGGAAAATGGCAGCTGTGGACATTCAAATCCATATTATAAGTCCATAAAAAATGTCATCTGTCTTTGAAAACATTTATGTATTGTATTCCATCTTGTCATTGGAATAAATGTTGCTTGATGTATGTGCAGAGGTAGATAGAAGAGGCCTTGAGTACAGGGTTACAGCAGGAGGATTTGGTGACTGTGAGTGCCCTTGGTGAGGCATGGACACAACAGAGGCTGGAGAGCATCCGCGGCTCTGGTTTGGAGACGGGGAACCTAGAACACAGACACAATTCATTAATTTGTTCAAAAGTACTATATATTATGTTTTTAGTATGTCGCCTACTTACCACTGCTCCTCTGTGTAGGTGAAGTTGTTACATAGATCTCATCTTGAGCTCGTATTTGTTTAGAGCTTCTTCCACGTATTGCATCTGTGATCTGGAAAAGAAAGTACATTCATTAATTTATATTCTTCTCAAACCTGTGACATGGAAATAAAACACTACTGTCATCATAATCGGCTCCCATGCATATTACTTAAATACCATAAGTGCCATTTAGTTAATTTAGTTAATTTAACACTGCGCTGCAAAGGATTGGCCTCTAGGTGGAGGAATTGATCAACACTTTCTAGTCCCAACAAAAGGCATAGCAACACATAATAATTGTTGGGAAATGGTAAATCCACAAAAGAGCACTACATTATGCAGTTGTTCACCTTTTTATTGGTGGTCACCATCACTGGAGTGTCATTGTGATAGTTCTTAAGGCCACTGTCAGCCCCGTTTTTAAGCAGCAGCCGCACTGTGTCCACCTGCCCTCGGCCACAGGCACAATGCAGAGCAGTGTTCCCACTGTAGGACTGGCTGTTGACGTCACAAGCGTTCTGCAAAACAACACATTCACAAGTAAGACCAGTGTGGAAACAGGAAAACAGTAATCATAAGATGATATTTACATAAAAGACGTGTAATTGATAAAGACGCTGCACTGTGTGGCTCTAAGAGTATCAACTCCAGCCACCAGGTGTCAGTAAAGGAGCAAATTATTCCAGGGTTTATACAGGTAGCTGCAAGTCAAATTTAATGCTTTTTAATGCCATTTTAATTCCCAAATACACATTTTTTTAATGCTACTAAAGCAACAAATCAGTACAAATTTAATATTAATTTCCATATTCAACAGAAAATGTGATACAACGGATACTTTGACCAGAAATACAGTATGATTTCTGCCTACACTCCAGTCTAGTCCCTATTTTTTGTATTTCTGACAAACGTCTGCTGTAAAAGTAGTTGAGCAATGTCATTATTTTCCAAGAACTTAAGATTTAACGCCAGTTTGAATTCTGTTCTTTGCTTTTTAACGATATTTAAGGCCTTATTTTTGACACAACCCATTTAATGACTTGTAATGCTTTTTAATGCCCTGCAGAAACCCTATAATTCATATGTGGAGATCATCAACTGAGTAAAAGGGTCCAGCCCCAGGAAAAATGACGGTAAAATGCACAGTACAATACAGAGTACGCAATACTCAGTAGCACATCCTGCTTCTTTATGCACATTTATAAAATAACATGGAAGAATCTAACATAATGTCACTTTAGAATGGACCATCTCATTATAATCTCAATGTAACCTCAACATCTCCTCATGAATCCAAGCCTCATTAATGTTAGAATTTATGTATTGTTTGTTTCAGGTTTTGGGCCAGATTTCTCACTTGAAACTTATTTTCCCTGTCGGTCTCCTTAACTCGTATGTGTTTTTGATATCCCTGTGAACACACTAAATGTTTTGTATATTGGATCTCTGTAGCCTACTGTTCTTTGATTGATTTATTATGGCTATCTAATGGTATTTTTGGCTGAACATTCAGTGCGCAGCGTCCCTGATGAAGAACCGCATTGGCATGTCCCATTGCTAATTATAAAAGGACTTTTTTGGTAATTTTGTCACTACACTGGAAAAAATGATCTCTTGATGAGTTGAATTTTCTTGAATTCAGAATATTTGACCTTATTTGGAGTAATTTTGACTCTGCCAATCGAACAAGTCTTTTTACACTTAAAATAAGAAAAAGCATATCATTTCAAGTAAATTTCAGTTTTATTGATAGATGCTAAGAGACACTTTTCTCATTTTTATTTTATCAGTATTAGCTTTTTAAATGTATCCTATTCCAGTGTTATTACTACTGTTTGCAAACCTTTTTTTCTTCTTGATGGCACATTTCCTGACTTTTTGCACCCCCCTGTGTGATCCTGTCCTAAGAGCTGTTGCAACAAGTACATTTCTCCATTGTGAGATCAATAAAGAACTATCTTATCTTATCGTAAATGTAGATTTATTATCTAATTTAAAAGTGCAAGAAGTTGTTTTTTTCTTAATTTAATTGCAAAAATACTTGTTCCATTGGCAGATAATTTGATTTGGCAAATTTACTCATAATAAGGTCAAATATTCTGAATTCAAGCAAACTTTTTTTTTTTTTTAATAAATTAAGCGTTTGCTCATTTTGTGGTGACATATCCACTTCCATTAGCACCTACAGACATCACATTTCCCAGCCTTTAACTAAACTGTATTTTGAAGTTTTAGTCAGAAAGATTCTATCATAATTTATCAAGCTTATTTATAGAACCAACAAAAACAATGTGACATTTGTACTTTTGTATTTTTTTATTGACTAGTTTATTCAAAGACTAAACTATTTTAAATGTGCTTTTTTTATCTTTTCATTTTAAAACATTTAATAAAAAAATAACGTTTTTCTAATATATGTGTATACAGTTATCTACAGGAAAGGTTTTCAACTGGTTCTGCCCCAGGGACCACCATTCAGACTAAGCAGTAGTCTGCGGCCCACTGTGTGTGCGTATGTGCAATATGCCTATATTTATGTATAAAAGAGGGCTATGTACTTTACTTTACAAATGTTTTGTGTTCTCAAATGTTTAAAATAACATAAGTAGAATTATTAAGAGATATATAAACTTGGTATTCATGAATATTCAGTATGTAGCGGCCCTAGTGTATTTTTAGTAGTTAGCAAGTCACGGACCACCAGGGGGGCCACCGACCACTGGTTGAAAACCCCTGATCTACAGGAAAGGTTTCAAGGTGACATCACTAAATACATATACATTTCAATAGACCTGCAGTGTCTGACCTATATGTCTATTTACTTACTTCCTATTGGCAAAACTGTAGACAAAGGTTCTCAATCCTAGTTGCTGGATTGGTAAAAGTAAAAAAAAAAATACCCCTGGTCACTTTGTATTAGTAATTGTATATTTGATAGAATTGTAATCAAAATGTGAGTCTAAAAGTGGAGCTGAGTTAAGTGCGCATTACCTCAATAAGGAAGTGGACCATGTTTATGTTATTGCTCTCTACTGCGTGCATGAGGGGGGTGAGTCCGCTTTTAATGTCCTATCGAGAAAAACAAAAAATACAGATGTTAACAGTCAAACATGATATTTTATGGATAATCAAGTCAACAGAAGGGACTGACCATGGCATTAACATCAGCTCCAGCGTTTAGAAGCTTTGTCGTCAGATCCTTATTGCCCCGCAGCACTGCCAGGTGCAGAGGGCTCAGACCTAAAGGGAGAATTAAAAATATATAAGGTTTGAGGCCACTTTGCTCTCCCAAGGTATAAACTTTCACCTGGATACAAATAAATGACCTAATCTTTTCAATAAGGAGCGTAATTATTGCACTGACTCAATGCTTCTCTATGTAACTATATGAGAATGTGTGACTTCAATGACACCTCTTTCTCACACCTCTTTAGTAGCTCATGGCACAATTTAGTGCAATCTAGATCTATTTTAGACACTTCTTAGGCCCAGTTCAGTCCTGATTCGGTCTTGATCTAGGCCTGCCGATACTTGGAAGGACAAATATTACCACTGTTGTATAATATAACCTCTATCTAAGACAGTGGTTCTCAACTGGTGGGTCGAGGAATTATTTTGAGTGGGTCGCAAGCCTTTACTGAGCAACATTTTTACTACACTGCGGAAGGTCATCGAGAAATTAGTAAAGCTTTCTTCAAATAAGTAAAAAATAAAAATCCTGAAAAAGTATATATTTTTCCTTTTTCATATATGTTTTATTTTATTTTTGCAGGCACCATAACATTTTTATAGTGTATCCTACTCTACTGTATACAAATATACCAGAGATGGGAACATCATATATTTTATCTTACTTTATTGTTGATGTTTTTTCTTAATGTCAGTGTAAAAAACCTCTTCTTGAAATAGTGACTTAAAGTGTATATATTATGCATACCGGTATAAATCTTAAAAACAGGCTTAAAATCTTTCATTAACATTGATATTTTACATTTCATAAATACAAATAATGCCTCTGTGAAGATGACACGATGTTCTTAAACATTAGCGGCAGGGATGATGAGGATTTGCCCTGGAGCGCCCCCTACAGGATTATTGGGTTTAAAAATGTGCAGGGCTGTTTGCGGGCTTCAACAATGACGTAATTGTTCCAGGAAGTAGAAAACGAAGCGCTGCAGAAGTCAACGTCAACGGACCAACGCAAACAGGATTCATTCAAAACTGCGTGAATGATGTAAAATGCTACTGCAGGTCTGTTTTTGACGAGGGAACAACGTTATAGCATGGTTAAAAGCTTGAAAAAGTTGATATGTCTCAAATGTACTTATTTCAATTACGCACTTCTTGATCATTAAAATTCCAGAGTCTGTTAGAATCATTTTGTTGATAATTTTACCCTTTTCAATGCTTATAAATCAATATTGACGATGGCTCCCGACGCTGCACCAGTTGAGAACCACTGATCCACAGCACGCTGGGTTCGCAAATGCCGCAGATTCATTTTGCGGACACGTGATTTCAGCCCATACCACGAACTGCTCAAATGGCTCATCGCCGAGTGTCCCCTGTTCATCAATGACAGAGCGCACTCAGAGCACACCACATGAGGAAGGAAATGTCCTCCACTCGCCCACACATTCAACGCACTCGGCTCAGTCCCCTCACCTGACCTCTGCCACACACATTATTAAAAGACTGTGCTGCCAAAAGCATGACGAGGCTGTGGGGGACATTTTCAGTGGATCATGGGCTTTGCTGATACATGTTTTTAATAGTTTTGAAAAGAAATATGATTATATTAAGTTGTATGGAATTTCATTGTACAATTAAGTGAGAATGCTGCAGTTGTTCAAGTTTCAGGTTACTCACTTAACATATTTCATAACAGTATTTTCACCTGGAAACAATTAAACGGCCTAATCTTAACAATTATTATTACAGAAGGAGTTGCGGTTGAAGGAACTCGTGTCACTTGAGACTTTCAAATCTTTTCTGGCAAATCTTGAGTCGAGGTCTTTGACCTGTAGATGTTTAAGTGTTTTATCTTGAAATTGTTTTATTTTGAGAGTAACTTGTGTGTAACTTGTATGTGAACGTTTTGCCCCTGCCTCTTGGCCAGGACACCCTTGAAAAAGAGATTTTTAATCTCAATGGGTTTTTATCCTGGTTAAATAAAGATCAAAAAATAAATAAATAGGAGTGTAATTATTGCACGGAATCAACTTGAAATTGTATATTCAATGACCATTTTCTCAAAATGCATTTTCTCACATTGTAGCTCTTAAGTAGCTCCTACAGACTCCAAACCTTCCGGTCTTGTACTTAACAATCTTCTGAAGGTTGTTTTCAGAGGGATTTTTCATTATTCAATTCCTAGCCTGAATTATTGAGTTTTGAACCACAAAAAAACAATATGAAATTTGCATTTTTACAGATTTATTCACTAATAACTCACTTAAAATTAAATTAGACAAACAGAAGTGTCCATTCATCAAAGTAGAAACAAAGAAAGAAATTGTAAAAAGGGGTAGGAAACATACGTTTTACTTCTACCTACTCCTTTTCGGATTATAATGTATTATTTTTTTTTATTTGTTATTGTATGTATCCACATAAGGAACATCATTCGAAATAAAGAAGACTAAACTAAACTTATTGAAAAATGTCCCCTTTGAACAAATCTGAACTAATATATAAAAATAAGCCATACATTTAAACCTAGTTCTATCCATTATTTAGGCAATTTTAATTTTTTTAATTCAATTCAATCTTAACAATTTTGAAAACATAAAATGAAAGAAAAGATCCAATACATTTTTTTCTCATATTCATGTCAGTAATATACAGCAGAAGTTTCATATTGATATCACTCAATGTATTATTTCCCCCTATTCACCTGCAGTGTCTTGCCTAAAATAAGCCTCACAGTATTACAGGGTCCGACAGCACAACAGTTCATCATAAGCTGAAATGTTGGGTCACAGCTCAGTCGTGAAAGGTAAAGTGGGCCCAAACAGCTACAGTAGTTCACAAACACTGCTGTGGCGCAGATCGTACCTTCATAGTTGCGTTTCTCCAGGCAGGTCGGGGCCGCGGGGTGGGCCAGGAGCACGGACAGACCCTCTCCCTGGTGGTACTCACAGCAGAGGTGCAGAGCCGTCTGTCCGTTTCGATCCAAAGCCGCGGGGTCGGCGCCTGCTCTGAGTAAAGCCTGCACCAGGTTGGCCTGCTGCGTGATCACTGCCAGATGAAGAGGCGTCTGGAAAGAAACCATCATCTTACAGTCAATATGATATACCGTATATGATATAACATGCAGCGTTCAGAGCAGGGGAGACACTCATTTTGGGTCGTGGGCTGAAAAAAACAAAAAAAATACTACTGACAACACTTAAAAAAAAAAAAATTAAAAAGTATAGTAATAATGAGCACTGTAATGATTCACCTCATTTGATTGACATTTAAAAAATGGTGAAAGCCCTACAGAACTGATAACACCAAGTAATTAAGAGTCCAGGGCCAATGTCATGTTGTTTGCCCAGGACCAATGTTACAGCCAGCCAATCAGGGGTCAGTTGTGCTAGATAAGGGGAGAGACGGTCTGCTTTGAAAACTTTAACAAAAATAAGTTCAGGAACAGGGAAATCTTTAAGGCTATAGGGCTAGGGCTAGGTTTGGGGTTAGGTTAAGGTATATTTTCAGACAAACCAACTCATAGAGCTATCCAAAATTACAGCAGACCGTTCCCTGTGACATGACTTTGTACAGTTTATTTACAGAGAGACGCTAAGAGACTATCTTTATTCTATTTTATTTTATTGTTACTATTATTACTATTACCTGTTGTTTTGCTTCTTTGATGACACTTTTCCTGACTTTGTGCACCCCCCTGTGTGATACTGTCCTAAGAGCTGTTGTGACAAGTAAATTTCTCCATTGTGAGATCAATAAAAAACTATCTTATCTTATCTTATCTAATGACATGTCAAGTTTTCAAAGCAGACTGTCCCTCCCCTTATCCAGCACAACTGACCCCTGATTGGCTGGCTGCAACATTGGTCCTGGGCAAACAACTTTGACATTTGTCCTGGACTCTTAATTACTTGGTGATATCAGATCAGTCCGTTAATGAACACACATGAGAACCATGCATGTAAACACACCACTCCGGATTGTAGCCACGGCGTGGTAGCTAATCCATTGTACCATACACTCTCAAAC
>OMNZ01049367.1:17781-28777 GCA_900303255.1 Lesueurigobius sanzi | reverse complement strand
CCTTTAACTTTACTGGTGCTATCTGCAGAGTACGGTAATACAAATTTAAAACAACTTAGCAAAAAATTCAAAATGGAGATATCTGCTTTTGCAAATAAACTCTTCATATACTTACTTAAATAAAGATAAAATTTGCAAGAAATGCTTGCATTTAATGTAATAAGTACATTTATTTATATATTTCCCACCGTTCTCCCATCACAGTACTGACCAGGCCCTGATTAACCAATGGCAAGACAACAAAGTACCTCGATCCACCCCCTGGTTTGCATAAACTTTTATCATACAATTGCATACAATTATATCTAAAACACATTTATATGTAAATAAATAGAAACAATATATATAAATAGATAGCTGAAAATAAGAAGCAATGTATTGAAACAAGTCAACAACACCTCAGAGTGAAATGAGCAACTAAATCTTAGCACGACAAAACAACGCAAATTGAGATTAATATTCTGAATTTGAGTCAATGAAGCTATTTACCTTTTGCTTTTACCTTTCATTGAGTGACAGGTTTTAAATACTTAAAATACTTCCACCACTGATGCACTGTTTTAGGCTTCCTCCAGCTCACCTCTCCATCTCCTCTGTCTCTCCTCAGCCACAGGGGACCCCAACATCTACAGGAAGGCCCCCATCTATAAGCGAACGGGTACAGTGCAGCTAGCGCCGCCTTAGCCTGCCTGTTAGCCGCCTGTCGTTGTGTTTGGAACGCATTCAGCCGCTCTTATCCAGCTATCGGCGCCTTTAGCGGCAGCACCCATGATTCAGCATCGACCGAGTATTGACATTCCAGTTATTGTCGAAAATTGCAACCGTCACGCGCACAATCAGATAAGTGGTTGGAAAAGAAAAAGAAATAAACAGTTAGCAGGGAAGGAAATGGGGGTCGACTCGTACAATCTGATTTCTTGAAAGACGCTGATAAGGATCGGACTGTGACTAATTGCGTTACTAAGTGGCAGCGTGTAAAAGAGCCGTCTAAAGTGTGCCTGTCTGCCGCTGTGTGAAATTCCTGTCTGGAGACTATGGTCTGGGCAGAGCGCAAAGTGTCGCAAAGCCCACTCAGGCGTGACAGGTGTTGAGCAGGGAGGACGTAGGGGACACAGCATGTGCTAGGAACTAAACCTGGAAAGCATATTGGTGCTATTGCTCAGACTTAAGCATCACTGTGCTCCAGATAATATGATAACAATGAAAGCAGTGGTAATGTTGATAACATATCGTCCCCTTAGGATTATAAGGTTCTATCTGCGGTCCAAGGAGGGCTGGGTACTGTTAAACAATACCAGTATGGCAGGGGTAGGTAGGCAACGTCAGGCCCGGGGGACAAATCCGACCCTCCAGCACTTATCCTCTGGCCCCCCGGATAAGTTTGAGATATACCACTGCACATGACAGAGAACTAAACACCAGCTGAAATATGAAAAATGACGGAAATTTCTGTCAAAATGTGTAAAAGTTTCCTGGGGGAGGACGCCCAGACCCCCCCCCCCCTTTAGTCTGTGTGAGGAACAGCACAGCACCATTGGCAAAGCGTGCGGATGTTCGGTCCCCCCTACACATGCAGTATGGTCATTTTTTTTAGGTACTAATTTGGGATCGGTATCAAAAGAGTACCAGTATCGTCAACCAAGTATTGTTAAAGTACTGGTTCTGAGAAAGAGTTCTGAGATATTTAGGTTTAAAGTTTTGACCACTCATAAGGATAAGGGTAATGTGTTTTTGCTCATAAAAACCTAAAAAAAACACCAAACTTTACAGAAATCTGACATAGTGCTGAAAGGGGACTGGGAACAAGGATAACAACACAGATATTACTGTATAATTCTAAGGGAACAATGTTTTAATTCAGTTTTATTAGGAGTCTTTTGACAAAATTGTAATCTAATTTTAGCCAAGCTTTAGTCAAACAATTTTAGTTAAATGTTAGCATATCATAGGAACTACAGTCTAATTATTTTCTCATAAAGTTGTCCAAAAGTGGTGACAAAAACATGTGCATGATGTTGGCCAGTAGAAAGGACTTTTACATAAGAATAATACTGTTGTGAATCCAATCACTTTCAAATAATGCTCAGGGAAAACATTTGGACAGTTTCTCTCCCATAGAGCTGTATTGGCACCTGCTCCAACTGAAATAGTATTCGAGAACGTGAACGCAACCTATTTTGCTTATATGACAGCAGAATGGAAAAAGCGACATTTATTTCCTTACGACCAGATTAAATAGTAATCTACAGGGTTAGGTATTGAGAAACGATGTGGCCCCAACAAAAAAATTAAATTGCCACTTTGTTTTAGCCCAAATTAATAACAAATTTAATAAATAAATTGTGTATTGTGGCTTAGTTTAACGCTCCCTTGCATGTTTGTTTGTCCGTTCGTCTGTCTGTACTGTGGTAGTGTCTTCTCCTTTGTCTCTGAAGTGCATCACTGGCCAAATGATGTTGCTTAAACAACTGAGCAGTGATTAATGTTCAGTTCCAAACCTTTTACTCTGAGATCACCTCTGCCTCTCCCGGCACACTCCCAGCAGCAGCAGCAGCAGCCATATTGATCCTCGTGGGGTTTTATATCTTCCTAAACACATATTGATTGTCACTTGTTCTTGTTTTAACATTAACCATGATTGATGCACAGAGTCCAGAGCGGCACTAGTACATCAGAACATCCCATTCATTTCCAGTACTGCGTTACTTTGTCTTTTGACTGCGCAAATGTAATTATCCTGTATAGTAATGTGGGTTACTGTCAATGAAAATGATTATGGCCAATGGTGCGTTCACATACAGTCGTGGCCACAATTATTAGCTCCCCTTAAATTATGGAACATTTTCCCAAATTTCATCCAAATGTTTGCAGCATTGATGAAAATGTATCAAATATTCACTAGTGCTATTTAGAAGCTTTTGGTACATTTTGGAATATAAAATACATGTTTAGGCTGTCTTTATATGAAATATAACCCCTTTAATAAAAGAGCGGTACATCAGAGCCCGACTGAGGTTTGCCCGAGAGCATTTGAAAGTTAAAGATGAGTTTTGGAAGTCTGTGCTTTGGTCTGATGAGACTAAATTGGAACTGTTTGGGCACATGGATGTTGCTTATGTTTGGAGAAGAAAGGGAGAGGCCTTCAACCCTCGGAACACAGTCCCCACAGTTAAACATGGTGGTGGGAGCATCATGCTGTGGGGCTGTTTTGCAGGCTCAGGCACAGTGAGCCTTGTTCGGGTCCATGGCACCATGAAAAAATAAGATTTTGTTAGAATTTTGAGGGAGGACATGCAGAAATCTGTTTGAAAAAGTTCATACTGTCTTCTTAATTTAAACAGTTTTTAGCGTTCTTTTAGTAGCGGGTGCTGAAAGTGAATGCCCATGTTCGGAAACCATGCAATTTGGACCAGCTAGAACAATTTGCAATGGAGGAATGGACCAAAATCCTGTGCAAACCTAGTTAACAACTACTCAAAGAGGTTGTTGTCAGTTGTGGCTGGTTCATTTTTGCCCTTTTTTGTTTAAACTCAGTGTAACAATAAAATATCTTATTTAAACTTATTGGACATTTATTGGTTTTTATAGTGTATAGTGTTTCCAGAATAACAAACACTTGTTGTTGATGGTCATTTTCATGGAGAAATCAAGAGTAATGTCTAATTTTATATAATTGTGGCCACTTCCATTGGCAGAATTTTTACTTGAATCTTGAATCTTTACTTTGTCATTGTTACTCCCAATTAAGGTCAAATGTACTTTAAGCGTATCCCCTTTTGCAGTAGTTTGAAGCATATTTTGTACACATTCATTATATCTATAGCATGAAACAAATTATGCATATCACCAATGTCTGATACCTAGCGCCGAATAACAATTACGGTATTCTTATGCATGCCTTCTTTGAAAAAACTCTTGTCTTGAGCATTTGCTACAGTCAGAGGCCTGTTATGTACACTTTATTTCTCCCTCCTGGAGTCTTCCGTCTGGTCTACCCTTTCTTTTTAGTCCAGGAGCTTGCATGCCACCCTTTGTCCGGTATTTGAATATGCTCTTGTAATGTATCCCTTTGTTTTTCCTCTTTTTTATTGCATCCAAATCACTTTACCCCCTTCTCCCTCACCTTCTGCTACACTTTGCCCGGTGGCCTTGGCTCGCTGTGAGTATCTCCCTCCTCGAGAGAAGAATGTGTCAGCATCATTTACATCAGAGTTTGAACATTTGTCAATAGTTGTTCTTGTATTTTTGTTATGTAAGGAATGTATATGTCATTAGTTTTGTGTTTTGGTGTTTGGTTTGTGCTGGAATGGCTACTGTATATGTGTTAGTGGCGTTTAACATACATTCCATCCTTTTACACCATATTAACCAAGGTCAATTTACACCAACGATATCACATCTGTAAGATTAATGGCAGCTTTCTGGACACTTTATTATGTACGTCTTATTCGGTTGCATTGCATCCCCAAACAATGAAGAACAATCAGCTGAAGTTAAATTATGCTGAAATGTGGAGACGAAAGGGACCTGAATTTGAAATGATAATTTCACATTTCATTTCTTTTATTTTGTTCAACTCTCAGATTGTGGGCCACTTGAATCTCTTAACATGTAGTAAACGTTCACCTGGAAACAAATAAGTTGCCAAATCTTCATGACAAGATGCTAAATTGGCCCTTAAGTGGATGTTATTGTTTAAGTTCCCTCTTCACTGACACTCCTCCCACAGCTAACAGTGCTGACGCTCACTGTTCTTTTCCTCACTCCTTTCATCTCTTCTTTTTTCAGATTATTATGTGGATGCAGCGACCAAGAGCAGGACCAGCGAGGACATACTGAGGTCGTCTAGACTCTCCACCTACTCTCCTGAGTCATACAGCCAATCAGAGTCCGACTATTACCCCTACTCCAGCTCTCCTAGAGGTATACGGCATTCACAGAACAGAATACTATTTTCACACCATTCCCTTGTCAACACATGGGCTATATTACTTTGTTTCATTACACAGAAAGAGGTGAGCTACTTCTACCGCTTACATATTATGTACGCAATCAATTTATCAACAAGAAATACCACTTTTTTGTTTTTTGCCAGCCATGGGAGTCAGAGCAGGAGAGGGAAACAATGCCAAATTTCATAACTTTATTGGATTTTGCAATAACAACACGCCTTAAAATGCAAGATTGGGCCGAAACATGGATAATATGCAACTAAAGTAGGAAAATTATGACTAAAACTGAACTTTTACATATTTTTTAAAGTTACCAGGTTATTGTTATCAGCTATGTGTGCAAAAAACGTGTAAATCTCTGTTATATGGCAGACCTGGGTGATTGTTGTCCCAACATATTGCAATAGCTATACTTTGGTGATACAATGTGCAGCCCTCGTCAGCAGTTCATCTTCGTGCTGTTTGTGCTCAAATCTTATCAACAGAACAAATCTTTGCCTTGAATATGGCGCCTCGTCTTCATCAGGCCTGAGGTTTGACATTGACTGAGGTGTTTGTCCATGTTTGTATTTGATAAGCTGACCTCCGAGAGCCAGGATTACTTGTGTATTTGCACAAGTAATCCTGTAATCCTGAAATTTGCTCGTCTTTCTCTGGGGGGTCAATTTATTTATAGAGGGCATCCAGCTCCTGCGATCTTTAAGGTCCTGAACCACCAGTTGAGAACCACTGATCTAAAGCAGGGGTGCCCAACGTGCGGCCTGCGGGCCAAATGCGAACCACAGACTCATTGTGTGGCCCTTAGACATCACCAGATATGGCACTTTTTACTGGAAGTTTAATCATTCTAGAAAATTCAAACCTCAATATCTTACATTTTAGTGAGACTGAGCTGCTTTAAAGGCATTATACTTTCCAAGTTCCGCCCTCCTTTAGTGTATTGTAAACTCAGACAATTGTGGAAATAATACTGTAGCATAATAAAGCATTTTAGTCTATGTCAGGAGTTTGCAGGATACTTTTCTTGCATTTCTGTGACTTAAAAGTGACCCTGCAAGTTGTGAAATCTGCTTATAAACAGAAAGTTATGAGTGTGTTTGGAACACAACTATCAATTTAGTTTACTCGCTTTCATTATTTGTAATTAAAAAATCAGGTATGTAGTGCCTTTAATCTTCTAAACCTGCACAAAAGCGTGGTTCAATTATCAAAACCTCTGGTAAATGCACCCAATTGAATGTTTCATTGGTACTTTTATTTATTTGTATTTGATCTTTATTTTACCAGTTAAAAAATGTATTGTACATTTACAAGAAGCAGCAGCACAATATGATCCATCACAGTTTACATAGCGAAGATGAGACAAATACACATACAGCTGTGCTCATAAGTTTACATACTCTTTTAATCTTTTGGCCATTTTTCCACTCGGTTAGTGGTTGTGCAAAGCCATTTATTGCCAAAGAACTGAGTTTACTTTTTTGAAATCATAATGAAACAGAAACTACTCAAATGTCTCTGATCTAACATTTACATGACCTTCAACAACTGTCTGGAAAATTGTTCAGGAGCAAAGAAAAACTCACTTCAGCTCAAATACAGGACTCTCTGACACAAGTGGACTCTCACGATGCACAGTATGTAAACTTTTGATCAGGGACATTTGGCTGGTTTCTAGTTGAAAAGCATAAACAAACTACTTTTCTTTTTACGATAAATGGCTCCACGCAACCACTAACCATGAGTGAAATAAAGGATTTGTGTTATCGTTCATATTCTATGAAATGCCAGGGTATGTAAACTTTTGAGCACAACTGTACCCTTTAGATGAAACATTAGCAACCACCATGGCTTTGGACCAGTTCCATCAAGTTACTGTATATTTTAAAGAGTTTGGAGAGACCAATTCTCGAAAATTCTGCTCATTTTGCAGCTCATTCCAGTCAAAGGAGCACAAAACTGAAAGGTCCTCACTCTGGAAATTGACTGGAGGAGTCGATCCTGTGAACTGACCACAATCTCTGGCCCTCAATGCCATATGCACTGAATTATGTGGCCCCTCATTAAAAAAAGTTTGGATCCCACTGATCTAAAGTAACTCCAAAACCTTCTGTTTGATTTGTCAGCTTTGGAACATCGTTACCCCTTCTCTTCTCTTCTCATCCTCAAACTCTGACTCCCTCTATCCAAACATCTACGCATGCACACATATATAAAATGTCCCAAAATAACTGCGCTCTCCGCACTGATGTGAATGTCTCGTTTGGCGCAGCGTACCGAGCCCCGAGAAGGCGTTTCTCAACAGGAGGGGATGAAGAGGGCTGGAGCCACGGTCTTCAAAGAGTAAGGGCTTCATTATTCTCTGTCTCGCTTTCCACAAGCTCGTCTTCCAGCTCCACAGAAACATCCATAAATAATGCACCTCTTATGGTATGGTGCCTCATGATCTTTCTTTTCTATTTGCTTTCATTCATGCATAAAGCGCCTCATTTCTCACGCCACTTAGCCCCGCGTGTCCGTACAATTACATGTTCATTTCTTTCTCCTTGCTCTTCTTCGCCAACTGAAGATTGGGAGTGGTATCGGGCGGCTTATCCTGAAGGAGGAGATGAAGGCTAGATCTGGTTCCTATGACAACGACCCCTGGGGAAGTCGGAGGAATTCTCAAAGTGGGAGCAAAGAGACGCTCAACACGACGGGCTACGTCTCCACGGCGTACAACAACACCGTCAACGGCTGTAAGCATCCCCGTGCACTCCACCATCACTGCCCCGAGAGACAAGTCACAGCCTGGAGTTAGGGCTGGGTGAAAAGAGAGGAAGGCTCTACCACAAATAAGAGAAAATAGGTTATCCTTGAATGTATTTTGAGGGTTCCAATTGGCACACAGCTATTTGAAAGGAGCTTTATTGTGCTTTTAACCGTCTTATAACGTTGTTCCCTCATCAATCACATACCCAGAGGCCCGTTCGCGTTGGTCCGTTCATGTTGACTTCTGCAGCGCTTTGTTTTCTACTTCCTGGAACAATTACATCATTGTTCAAACCCCCAAACTGTCCCCCACATTTTTTAAGCCAATAATCCAATCCCTTCTTGACAAAGGCTTGTTGGAGTCGATAAATGTGGAAGAAACCAGAAGCATGTTTTAAAATATTTGAATATGTTTTAGCCCAGTACAAAGGCTTTTTAGAAAATGTGAATAGACAATTATAATGTGGGAGGAGTGCCTTGGTTCTTAGTTTTTCTCTTAAGTTTCTGTTCCCCAAACGCCAAAGACCCCCTTCCCCCAAAAAAACTACTTTTGCACTTTGTGTCCAGTTTCTCTCACCAATAATCCAATATTTGATCAGTTCTGAGCCGTTCTGTCTTATGATGATCAAATCACATGATCATAGCAACTTCGTCGCGCTACTAGCCACAAGTTTAAATCAAAGCTAAAGTTTATTTTTACCATGTGATTCCCACTCTTGGCTGTAGGGGGCGATCCAGGCCAAATCCTCATCAGCCCTGGCACTACTATTTATGAACATCTGTCATGTCATCTTCACAGAGGCGTTATTTCAATTTGTGAAACATACAATATCAATGCACAGACATCCTAATGAAAGATTTTAAGCCTGTTTTTAAGATGTATATGCATTATATACACCCAAACTGCTTCACACATGAAAGGGAGGGGTCTTGCCCAAGGACACATCGACAGTCTGCACCAGCAGGATTCGAACCCCTGACCTTCCGATCATGAGACGACGTGCTCTACCTGTCGCAATTTTTTGGGTTCAATACTCAATAAATCAGGCTATGGACTGGATATTAAAAATCCCCCCTGGAAAAAAAAAAAAAAAAAACCTTGACATTAGTGCATATTGTCCTTTTAGTGGCCCAGCGGTTGTATGGGAGCTACATGGCACCTTTGATTTCCATCACAGCAGCCTCTATGACACTCCAGGGTCAAGAGTTTTTAGGGTTTTCTATTGATCCTGAAGGACACAACTGCATGAATTATCATTTTGAACTCTTTAGACACTGGAGCTTAGAGATGTTTTAAAGCTGAAAGAAGTTCTTAAGGGAAGATTTCTCGGGTTTTGGGCCAGTTAACTCTTTTATTAACACTTTTCATCTGGAAACATGTTAACACAAATAAAACCACCTCACTGATGTAAAGACTATGACCATACATTCCACAGATATTATCCATCAAATTAAAGTCATAATTACAAAAACATTAAAACCTGTCACATGCACTGTAACTAGTGACTGTATGTGGCTATAGGTTGATCAAAATCCTAATTGAGGCCATACTTTTCCGTGGGCAAGCATGGACCTTACTTTGAATATGAATCTGAAAGTGTCCATTAAGCGCCGGGGTCAGGGGAAGTGCAGCGGGGTGGGCAGGTTACCGAGGGTCAGAGCCACTTCAGGCTAAAGCGGTTTATTGAGTTGAGGGCTTTGAACAGCTGTAGCAGCAGACGTGAAGGTCGCTGGTGCACGGCTATCTGATCGCTCTCATTTAAATGGTCTTAGGCCCCGTGAAAACTCTCTGGAACCAGGTGTGACAGAGACGCACAGCTGGGAAAGCATAAAGAGAGGTTTGAAGTAGCTGCGCTCGGTCTGTGAAGCTCCAATTAGGTCTGTTGAATGTAGATATTTGATCATGCGTAGACAGTGGCTGGTCTTTTTATTTTTAGTAGTTGTTTGGTAGTTTTTCGTTTGGTAGTTTTTTCCCCCCATCATCCTACAAAGATGGAAACGCTACTTAAGGGGGGACACTGTAGGCAAAACTCATCAGGTTTTTGGGTTACTCTCTTAGCATATAAACTTTCACCTGGAATCAAATAAATAACCAAATCTTTACCATAAGGAGTGTAATATTAGACCCTTTCTTTGCTTACATCATCAGTGACATCAGCTGGAGGCAGGAAGTGAGCAAGAGAAGTAAGATAAAACTATAACTAACGATTATAAGTGTAAAATTACAACTAAAAGATGTCGTCCTGTTGTGGCTTAAGGCGCAAGTACAAGAGGAATGACATTTGAGACTATAAAATATGGTTTTATTTGATATTTCCAACAACAGATAGACATTTGTTTATCGCTACTATGACAACGGCTACAATGGACATAGATGGGAATCTAGCTTTCCGCCTCCAGCTAAGCCTGGGATGTTTACTAACAATGAAAGGGTATATTGCACTCATTCAGTGTTTCTCCATAACTTCAATGACCGTTTTCTCAAAGGGAGTTTTGCTAACATCTCCACTTTAGTAGTAGGTAGTGATAGGCGAGTGGCAAATTGTTTCTAAAAGCTCGAAGCTTCAAAACTACTTCATCTGTATCAACGCTGCCATCATGTGGACAAACGTTGTCATTGCATTTTCTCATAAATGTGACTGAAGCACTAACGCGTGGAGGCCAATGTGTGCAATAGAAGTTTCGAACAGACGGTGCTTTTATTATTTTAACAAACATCATGTTATTGAATCATAGACCAATAAACTACAGCAAGAAGTTTGGTCACGTGACCAGCTGTAGTGTTAGACGCTCCGGGGCAGTGCTTCTAAACAATTTGCTTCAGAAAGAGCGAAACAAGCCCCGGACCTATTGGTGCTCCAGGATCAATTGTTTTTTGGGTTTTGTACCAGAAACCTACCAGAAATCCTAAACACAAGTGATGACTGCACAATGTGAACTTGTCAATGCAATAATACTGTATAAGAATTGAGATTGAACTGAGATTCATTCAGTTTTGTTGATTCAGTTCCTTACAGATCCTAAAATTAATATGTATTTTGACTTAAAATGTTTAGAAATCACAGTTAATTCCAGATTTTTTATTAAGTCCCAATTTTGCTTTGCTTCGTCCTCATTATATACAATATTTGACGGTTTTCAATATTGCAATAACAAATGAGCGGAGTGTATATGTGAAAATGGCCAAAGTACATTTTTTGATTAAATCTACATAATGGATAGAGCCTGGTTTAAATGCATGGTTTTATTTTGTTGATATATTAGATACAAAGATTTGTTCAGAGGGGATTTTA
>OMNZ01049367.1:4116-17761 GCA_900303255.1 Lesueurigobius sanzi | reverse complement strand
ATATTACCAATGTAAATATGAGAAAAAAACAAATCATTTTTTTTTTACATAAAAGTAATGACAACCAGGTTTAAATGTATGGTTTTATTTTGTTGATATATTAGATACAAAGATTTGTTCAGAGGGCATTTTAGATATGTTATTTAGTTTTTAAATGAGATAGTTAATAGTTAAGACATTTGTAGAAGTCAAATTTCGCCTAGTTTTTTGGTCTTCAAATCTCAATAAATCAGGGTAGGAATTAAATATTGAAAAGTCCCTCTGAACAAACCTTCTGAAAGTTGTTCAGTCCAACACTGTCAAGTTTTGAGTCTGTAGGACCTGCTAAAGTGGAGATGTTTTCACCACAATGTGAGAAAAAGGCATTTTGAGAAAATAGTAAGTTGCATTTTCCTATATAATTCCATGGAGAATTGTTGAATTGGTGAATAATCACACTCCTTATTGTAAACATTATGTCATTCATTTGTTTTCAGGTGAAAGTTTATATGATGAGAAAGCAAACTGAAAATTGTGAGAGTTCTACCTACAGTGTCTCCCCTTAAGTTTTGATTTTGAGTCTGATTTGACCTGTAAATTGCCATTTCAAACATGTCCCATTCCCTTTTCCCCACAGCATCCCGCACTACCACCTCATGTTGCTCTCACACAAACCGCTCTGTACCAATCGTCGTGACACTTGTTACCAAAAACACATTGCGTGGCAGATTTGCAGTCTTCACTCATCGAGCATTTCCTGTCTTCACATCGTCGCTGCGTTAACTCCACAGATATTGTTAGTCCTCTCCCGCTCGTTCCCGCTGCTGTCCCACTTCCTGCTTTATTTATGAGCAGTAAGACGGCTCATTAATGTGGTTTCTGTGAAGGAGGGGTCATGTGTGGAGACTGTGTTTGTTTGTTTTTTGCTTTGCCAGATATGCAGTATATTTAGTAAATTTCTTCTTGGATTTTTGGATATGAGCCTTGTTTTTGCCTTTTTGATCTTATGTTAATGTGTTAATGTCTTGTTCAAAGGAAAGAGCAAACTGTGCAACATTTTAAATATTTTATCAAGGACTTTCTTGGTGTAACTTTGATTCATTTCCCTCCACAGCTCCTCGGTCTCAGTACAGCAGTGAAAGTGGTGAGTTGACCCCTCTTTTAAACATTTTCTTGTTAATACTGCTGTAACATTACGCGTGGCTTTGCTTTTAGACTGTGTGGTTTGTGTATGAACATGTGGATGTGCTGCTGGCCACATCTGTTCGTTGCAAATTTGTGAGTTGGAAAAGAGCGCCCTCTTTTGGTGTGCATGAAGCAGCGTAGGCAACATGTCCTCTCAACAGTTTGCTAAAATGTATGCATTTTTTCTGTGTTTAGATTTTGGATGTAAATCCTCTTCACTTCCTGGATATGGACGCAATGGACTTCAGAGGGTGAGACTATTCACTGTATATTCACAACTGTTATGTTGGAGTAATGACTTTATACCTATTTTTTTTTTTTTTCTAATAGTGGAATAAAATGTGTTCTGTCCTTCACTATATTTTAATAGTTGTGACAATCATTGAACAGTGGTGGGCGAACGACTTTATTTCATTACTTGAGTAAAAGTACAGATCTGGTCTAGTATATTTTATTACAGTGAGAAATGATCAAACTGAATTATGCTTAAGTACTGAAGTATTTGCTTTATGAAGTGAATCATAACTGTGACTTCAAAAACATGAAACATATGAATATACAATACTTCTGGAGAGGTATTCTCGTCTTTTCCTCTTCAGGACACCCGAGAAAAACAACAGATACAGTTGTGGCCAAAAGTTTACAAACCCTTTTAATCATTTGGCCATTTTTCTTAGAATATGAATGATAACACAAACATCTTCTTTTGGTTGTGTGAAGCCATTTATTGCCAAACAACTGAGTTTACTCTTTTGAAATCCTAATGAAACAGAAACTACTCAAATTTCCCTGATCTAATGTTTACATGACCTTCAACAACTGCCAGGAAAATTCTTCAGGAGCAAAGAAAAACTCACTTCAGCTGAAATACAGGACTCTCTGACTTGTTTCAAGATGCACAATATGTAAACTTTTGATTAGGGACATTTGGCTAGTTGAAAAGTGTAAACAATAAATGGCTTCATGCAACCACTAACCTGAGTGAAATAAATGTTTTTTCCATTCATATTCTATGAAATGCATAAGTTTAGTATGTAAACTTTTGTCTATAACTGTATATTAAAACAAAAATAGTAAATGCTTGAGGGGAAAACCATTGTATGGTTAGTGGCACTGAATTATCTGCACACGCCACTCTCTGTTCTGGAGTGGACATGATAATGATATTGAATCAGAGAAAAAAACACGCCACAACTTGTCTGCGATCCATAAGTAACGAGTAACAAGAGCTTTTTTTCTATTTCTTCTTTTTTTTAGAAATGTAGTGGAGTAGAAAGTACTATATTTGGTTGTCAAATGAGTAAAAGTAATAAGTTGTGAACAAAAATACTACTCAAGTGAAGTACAGGTCCTCAAAAACTCTACTTAAGTACAGTACTTAAGTAAATTTACTTTGTTACTGCCCACCACTGGAATCACGATGTCAGAAATGTTCATAAAGTTTGTCCACTCATTTCCTCGACAGCCTCAGAGCGCTGACTGCTACCAGTATCAGTATGACAGCTCCAGTGAGGTCAACTGGGGAAACAAAGGTAATTGCGTAGCGGATTTCAGTAGCTACAGTATATAAGCCTTATTACATGAAAGCAATCTATTAAATGTTTTGTCTTCTCTTTTTTTTCCTTTTGTTGCAGTTGAATATAAGGTATGCTAAAACTTTGACAACATTTCTCTACATTATGGATAATCCCAGGTATAAATCCTCAGTGACATGACTTTGCTATCAATATCACCTCCCGTTCCAGGTTTATCCTTATGAAATGCTGATTGTCACCACAAGAGGGCGCAGCAGACTGCCAAATGATGTGGACAGAGCCAGGCTGGAGGTAACTGCGTGATGGGCACTGAAATAGAAGCAAAATATACAATAAAATGACTATCCCTCTTCCATTACATGCTGTACTCTCTGCTATTATAAATACTTAGACTGCTCGTGCTATTACAACCACTAGTAATATTTTCCCACTAATGCATGTGAAGGAATACATTACTGTAAAAAGTACAATAAATACGCACACAAAAAATATCTTGTTGCTCTCCAAATTTGGTAAAAACATCTTAAGTTTGGATTTTTTTTTTACTAAATGCCAAGTGGAAATAAATGTGAAACTAAAATTGCATAGGCTTCACTAAATAAATAGCGTAAGCTTCATAACAGTCAGCTAAAAAACGTATGGCCGCAGCTCTCTGTCTTGTTGGAAGGTCAAAGGAAAAGAAGATGATGTGGCGTTCATGTGCAATTTTCTACTCGACAAGTGGGGTTTACCATAATTTCGATACCACGTGAAGGCAGCATTTAACTCAGAGAGAAACAGTTTTTGAAAGAAATTTCCTAAAAGAAAATTCCTTGTTCATTATTTGTTAGTGAACAAGCCTCACAAACCTCATTCTTATGGCTGAAAGTCCTTTGTACTGGCCAACATCATCACAGGTTTTTAACTGCTGTCACCTATTTTGGACACCTTTATGAGAAAATAATTAGACCTTAGTTCATATGTGCTGACAGAGAAGACAATGGGCCTAATTCATGAAACAAACTGGAAGAACAAATCCTAAGAACAGTCAGGAGGACTCTTACGCACAGAAAATCTGCAGTTTTAGAATATTATCACAGTCAAAATGGATCCAAAAATTCTCAGTCTTACACAGCATGAGTAACATTTTTCTAAAAATTATTTCATTAAAAAATATATATTTTTGAGAGAATGAAAGTGATCAGAGGTGGTACAGAGCAGAGATAGTTAGTATCAGCCTTTCACAGCTGAGGGCTGGAGCTCGTTAGTTGCTCGTTAGTCACACCTGTCGTAATCAGAGGAGAGACTTCAGACAAAATACAGGTTATTTACAATAAGAGTTGAGGATTAAAATCTTTCATTAGGATATATGTGCATTGATATTTTAAATATTAGGAGGAATTAAATATTGAAAAATCTCTCTCTTCAGAGCCCAAGACAGAAAGGGTTAGAGCCTGTGGAGCCACTAAAGTTGTGTTGTCGCCACAATGTGACAAAAATGCATTTTGAGATAGATACAGTTTCATATATTCTATGGAGAAATGTTGAATCAGTGCAATAATTACACTAATTATTGTAAAGATTAGGTCATTTACTTGTTTTTGTGTAAAAGTATATATGTTAAGTGAGTAAACTGGCCCAAAACGTGAAAATTGAAAAAACTATATATAATGTTTTGCAGTGTCCCCGGTAAAAGACATATAATTAACCTGGCAAGAGCCAGATAGACATTGTGTAGCACTCGTAGTTGAGTTATCCAAAATATCAGTCTGGGACCGCTCCAAACGAATCCGTTCGGAGTTTCGCTCGTAGTTGTTTGTTAGATAGCGGCTCTGAACTTTATATCATAATGTCGTTGAGGTTTTTGCGATTTTTTGTAGCACGAGTTTGCGGGTTAAAGGCACCTTAACCCACACTACCTTATTTTCGAAACAAATGTTTGTTTTGCTCGGCACCTGCTGCTTTCGTCGCTCCGTCCCACTGGTGGTCCTGGCTCAAGCACTTTAGCGGGCTCGGGGCAAGATGGATTCTCGAGTGGTGTTCTATAGTGTCACGTTCATGAATTTGGGACAGCTCTCATTAAGGACAGTTTTGTCTTTTTAAGAACGCTTCATGAATCAGACCTAAGTTTTTCCTAAGTTGTACTTAAGAACTTTTTCTTTAGAAAATATTCATGATTGAGGCCTATTGAATTTTAAGACAGTTTTTGGCCCAGGAATTACAGAGAAATTAGCAATTAACTAGAACCATTTTGACCTCCACCTCATTTTTAATCTATAGGCTCTTTAAAATGTTGTGATGTCACATAAAAGCAACATAGAGGAACAAAATGTTCCCATCTTAAGTATACTTTTTAATTGTGTTTTTTTTTTTTAGCGGCACTTGTCCCCAGAAGAGTTCGGCCAAGTCTTCGGCATGACCGTGGAGGAGTTCGACCGACTGGCTTTATGGAAAAGAAATGAACTGAAGAAACAGGCCAGACTGTTTTAGTAATGGCCTGGACGCATCATATTAGTTACTAACAGAGACTTACGAGGACTACATGAAGGATCGACTAGACGACTAGGACTTCCGCTGACACTGCCATGGCTGAGAGACTGTTCAAGACCTCCTCAAAAAACCAAAACAGTGGTCACACCAGCGTGGACATCTGGGAGAACGGGAGGACGACCGCAACCAGACAAAGACAGATGAACTGTGTAGTGAAAGCAATAGTAAAAAAGACTTTATGACACACTACTTTACAATAACTGCACACTATTAAACCTTTGTGACACTTTGTAAAGCATTGGAAAAATCATAATTCATTTGAAAGCATTCCTCATGGTGTATTTGATGCTATACTTGCAGACAGGCTCTTAAAGACAGGCAGGCGAAAAGGAGAAAAAATAATAATTGAGTGATATCTATTTCAAACTTTTGCTGTATATTACTGATATGATTTTTAGCACCAAGAGAGGAGGGACTTAGAGGTTACTCCTCCTTCTGATTTACCCTTAAGAGACCCACAGCGTGCTCAAGTCTTTATTAAGCTGATGGCGATCTTTGGGCTGAGATCGAAACGTCCTACACTTCAACTACAGAGTACAGATGAAGACTGAAGAATTCATATAAAAATAAGGCATTTAATGTGTGAAAATGTGCCTATATTTTCAGCAACAAAATCTAAATAATGGATAAAGGCAGATTTAAATTTATGGTTTGATTTTGTTCATAATATTAGATAGGGATGCACCGATCCGATAAAATTACAATAGTTAGCAGCAGTATGCTAATGCTAGCTTCCAGTCAAGGCTGCGACAGAAGCTATGACTGAGTCACACCTAAAGTAGTGAAATAGGCTGATATTGGCCACTAGTGTTTGCGTTTTAATTTGAAAAATACTGTCACAGAATCACTGATAAAACATTAATAACGATCATTAAGATCAGAACATCACTGTATGTTGGAAGTTTTCTAATACAGTGGTTCTCAACCTTTTTTGCTTGCGACCCCCAAAATGATGACTGCTGGAGCTAGTGTTTCGTGACCCCCAGAGCGCACATTTCCAATTCAAACTACATTGAAAATATGCCCTCAATATGATCTGGCAACCCCCTGAAATGATCTCACAACCCCCATGGGGGCCCGACCCCCAGGTTGAGCACCAGTGGTCTAATGTAACAAGGACCACTCACAAATTCCCTAGTTATATGTTGTCTACAAACCTACTTTTGTGAAAATCTCACAGTATCAGTTGATATCGGGTGTTGGTAGTTATTCAAACCCCAAGTATTGGTATCGAAGCAAAAAATCTGGATCAGTGCAGTTTTAATTTTAGTCTCAAAATCTACTTCAGATGTAGATTTTGGATATTTAAAAAAAAAAATCTATTAATAAATGAATTAATCTGTAAAACTTCAAATTCCACCTTGTTTTGGAGAGTTCAAAACTCCATGAATTAGGCTGAATTAAATATTGAAAAATCCCTTTGAACAAACCTTATATATTCAATCCAAGACTGGACAGTTTGGAGTCAGTAGGAGCTACTAAAGTGGAGATGGTCACCACAATGAAATTTGTCATTGAAGTTACAATTTCCCATATAGTTCTATAGAGAACCATTGAATCAGAGAAATAATTACAACAAAATGAATGACTTTTGCTTGCAGTGTCTCCCCTTAAGACATTCAATAACATTCCATCCCTATTTCTGTGATTTTTTTTTTAATGATCAACAAATGACCAGGAATGCTTTGCGAACGTACAAAAGCTTAATAGTGTACAGTTCAAAGTGTTATAAGAAGACTGTGGTGTTGTTTTTGATTCCTGGAGAGCCCTGTGACTAAAGACCAGTGGGGCTGCTGTGAAGAAAGAAGTGGATCCGGATGAGACTTCTGGCTTTGCCTTATTGCATCTCTTATTTAAAGTGTGCAGCACCAGCAATCTGAATGAGTAGAATGTAGAGGGGGAGGATTCATGACACTTTATCTGAGTGAATGGTTTATTCTGAGAGAGAGTGACTTTTTTCTTTGCTTATTTTTTTTTTAAGATGCAGCTTGTTTCCCCCTTTTTCGAAATGGTTAGAGATATTGGAATACAAAAACCTACAGAACTCAGTCTGAAGAGGTACTGTGTGAAATGTAGAGACAAAACATCTGTTGTCAAGTTTGTAAGATGTTTTCCCAGGCAATAAAACTAGAACATTCTGCCATTTTAAGAAAATGAATACAGGATTGGGCTAGCTGAACTTAACAATCTTTATCCGGGACTAGATTGTAGAAGCAGCAGACTCCCCTTTCCACACTCCAGCTTCCAGCGAGCGTGTTCTAGGTCTTCCTCCTGGTGGGGTCATGCTCGGAAAAAAACTCCCCTAGAAATACATGCAAGACTCAGGAGGCACCCGGAACCATTCCGGAGGAGCCTCAGCTGGCTCCTTAGAAGGTTGGGGAGCAGTGACGCCACACAGAGCTTCCTCCCCTCTAGCTAAGAGTCCAGTCTTAGTCCAGTCACCCTGTAGAGATGAACACATTTGGACCGCTTGTGTCTCATCATACTGTATGTGAGAGTAGGAAGGTATGGACTAGTAAACCGAACAGCCACTGCTTAATTTGATCCGGCTTTTGGGGGAACGCATTCCGGGAAATCGGAATTTTGAGCTTTATTGGATCCGGGAAATAAAATACTCCAACAACTTTTAAATATGCAATTATTTTGGGCTGTTCCCTCATAAAATCCACCCAGTACACAAGTGTTCCTGAAAATCTGGATTTACAAATTAAGCACTGCTAACAGCTTTGGTTATTCTTTTCCACAACAGTCCTCATTTATTTATTTATTTCTATATTTTCTTTATGTTATTGTCTCAATGTCTGATACAATTTACTAATATGATTATATACAAACATACATAAAATGCTCAAGGTGGACAGGAACAAAGGCAGGTGAGAGGCAATGCCTACAGAGATGTTTTAATGATTGTATTTATTTATAATAGATTGCATCCATGTTCTATTTCTATTTCAGTTGGAGCAGGAACCAATCCAACTCTTATGAAATTTCCAAAAGGAAAGTTGACAAAATAACGTTATCCTTGATAATTATTTTTGCAGTGATTGGATTCACAAACCTGCCATATCCTGCACATGTTTTTGAATGTTGTCACCACTTTGGACACCTTTATGAGAAAATAATTACACAATGGTTCATATGTGCTGACAGAGAAGACATTGGACTTTGTGACGGTTTTTGTTTCATGTGGATTGGCCCAGGAATTGTACAGAAATTTGCAATAAACTAAGACTAGAAATGTGAATTTTGACAGTTACCGTAATTAGCGGCGTGGAGTTTTCGGCTGCCTCCGCCTCAGTTTTAAACGATAGGCTCTTTAGGATGTTGTGATGTCACGTGAATGCGACCTATCCTGCAAAACCTGACCTCTTGTAGAGTTAAATTTGCTTGAATTCAGAATATTTCACCCTGCATAATTTTGATTCGGCAAGTAAAACTATCTGTGTCGAGGGGCACCACAGCAGAGAAACTCAGGTTCTGGTGGGCACTGGGGGGCATTAGCAGGGTTCCTACTCTACCTGGAAAACCTGGAAAATGACCTACCTTTTTTCAAGCCATGGACAACACATAGGAATGTACAAAAAATGTCAAAATATTTCTCCTCCCTTTGCTTTTCTGTTTAAAATAAATGTAAGCGATACTTTGCTCACCACACCAGACTAAAGACGAGCTCATTGTGCAGAACACGGGAAAAAGTAACTTTCATTTCAAAATTTTCCCAGGGGAGCACTCCGAACCCCCCATTTTACCATATTCCCAAGAAAACGTATGCTTTACATGTCTGAGCTCGAATCTCCTCAGACCAAAAAGCTATAGGCTTTAGCCATTATTAGATCGCATTTTTCCCTGTTTATGGTGCCAAAATGGGTAGCAGCAGCCCTGAAAAAGCATATGATTTCAAGTAAGCTTAGATTTATTCTCATTTTTAGTGCAAGAAGTTGCTTTTTCTTAATTTAAGCGCAAAAATACCTGTTCCAATGGCAGATCATTTTACGTGACAAGTCAATATTACTCATAATAATAAGGTCAAACATTCTGAATTCAAGAAAATTCAACTCATCAAGATACCACTTTTTGCCGTGTGTTGGGCTCAATAGGACAAGGAGTGACTTTACTCACATTTTACACAGTGTTCCGACTTCAGCTGGGTTTGTTAAAAAAAAATTTAAAAAAAAAGGTATGTGTGACTTTCAGTGATTTGTTTTGAGAATGAAAACCAAAGTGAGGAGGCACAGGCACACTTCCAATGCAATGTCAATGGTGACGGCTCCGTTTGGTGGAGACTCCACACTGTGCAGTGGTGCAATCCATAGTCCAAGTCTCACACGCCAGTCGGTTATTGCAATATCGGATAAACGTTCCAGACTGGAAACTGAGGTCAACGATTACTCACTAATATGATATTGTTTTGAAATGATAATTTTGTAGCTAAAGAGGTTATTTTCACTTGCTATGAAGAGCTCTGTGCGGCGATGTAAAAGATCCAGGGCTGAACTTCTTCTGGATACGGTTGTTGATTTTGTCACTAAAAATAAACTAAAATCTAACATAAAGGTGACTAATGTTTTGTGTTCAACCATGATTCTACATCGCAGACCCGGGATACAAGACTGCACATGTTAAAGCTAAATTAGTGATGGGATCATGGCTCTTTATTGGGGCTCATTCATTTTTGTAAAGATTCTGGAAGACACTATCCAGAAAATCCATATTATCTGAGACCTGATGCTAATGGTAATGGACACATCTTTTTATCCAAATTATCCAAGCCAACATTTGAAAAATAATATACTGTATTTTCCGGACTATAAGTCACAAAAAATGCATAATGAAGAAGACAAAACAAGTACAAGTCGCACTGGACTATAAGTCGCATTTTTTGTGGAAAATGTATTTTACAAAATCTGAGACCAAGAACAAAGAACAACAGGCTGAATAGGTGTACGGTTTGCTAACATAACACATTTACAGTTATTCAGCTACACGAAGCATATAAACAACGAACTGAATAGATGTCTGGTATGTTCACGTAACATATTAATTAATATGTACAGTAAAAAAGGTGGCCACACACTAGAGGATTTTTAGACAGATTTTTAGTCTTAGGAGGCGTGGTTCAATTAAAACTTTCTCTCATGACATGATCTGTGGTGGGACTCCTCATGTGTGTGTGTATGTGTGTCCTCATGTCTGTCCTTAAGTGTGTGTTGTCTTTGCACAGATCTTTAGTCTCAAAAGATTAAAAATCCTCTAGTGTGTGGCCACCTTTAGTCGCACCTGAGTATAAGTCAGAGGACAGGGCAAACTACGAGAAAAAATGTGACTTATAATCCAGAAAATACCAGTTTGTTCAATTAACACAATGGAAAAAAAAAAAGGCTACAGCTGTCTGACAAATCATTTTTAGTGTAAAAAGCTTTCACTGCTGCGGTTGTGCTGTTTCTGGAGTTAATTTGGGGTAAAAAAAAAAAAAATCTACTAAAAAAAAGATCTGGCTCTTTTCACAATCGAGATCCTTTTCGAGCCGATTCGGTCATGAATGTCACATCACTAAGCTAAATGTGCTTGCTTTGCTGCTGAACATAACACACCAACATTTGCAAAAGGAAAGTCAAAAGTTCTCAAGTTCAATACCATTTTTTCATTCATATTTTCACTGTATTTATTTATATCAAAAGGAACATTGCAAATAGAATACACAACAAAAAGTGAATGTAGCTTGAATGAAAAGGAGGAGAAGAGTAACCTTATATCTGCCTTATACAAATACAATTTATTTTTATTCTTTTATATTTACAAATGCACTCAAGTTATTATTTAAGTTAAGTATTTTTTAACTGCAGGGTGTCCATGAAGTCTCTTTACAATAATAAAAAAAAATATTACAAAGGCAGTTGATAAGATTCATCCACTCTCATTCATCCGAAATTAGGTTCGACTAAACTAACTAATTTAAAGATCATTGTTCAATACAGTTGGCTTAACTTTACCTCTCTACTCCTTAACCCCCACCCTTTACCCCCAGGCGTTTATTAAAAGCAGGTTCCCAACCGTATCGCGATCGTCTTCCTCTAGGACCCAGCGGAGAGGTCTCTGTGGCGCGCTCCACACGCACAGGGTTCAGCCGCGGTCCCTGCGCTCACGCTCTCCCACATGGACCGGTAGAACATTTAAATCTCACTGGACTCCCGCAGGATGGACTTAACCGGCTCCAAATGTAAGTTTTGCCATAGCTAGCGATAACATTGTCGCTGTACTCTTGCGTATAATCTGCAGAATGTATGTTTGCCCCCCCCCCAGAGTGCAGTTTATTTGCATCCATCCTGTCATGTTTTATATTGTGCCACTGCGTTTCACTATGGCGCAATATAAGATTACTACACGCTTCATACAGACACAGCAATGTTGTAGTGAAAGTAAAATAAAAGGCAATGGCATATATAAATACATTTTCATTCTTTGTATTGAATAATAATAGGCTGTTTGTGACCATGTTTTAGTAAGAAATAGGCAGCAGTGGTTCTCAATCTGTGGTGGTATGGGCTTCTTCAGGTGGTACTCATTTGAGATCATTTCATTTGTGCTTTAAAAAGTTAGTATTTTTGGTTAGTCATGAGTTACTGTTTCGATACAATTTAGTCTAGATCTTTGTTTGACCAGGTTTAGTCCTAATCAGTGTTGGGGGTAAAGTATTACAAGAGTAACTAGTTACAGAAAAATATTACCTTTTCCAGTTGGTTTAGGTTTATTAAGCATTGACATAGCAGGAAAGAACAAAATGTTTAACCTGAAATGTGTCAATTACAAGAGAATAAGAACAGCAATAGAAAAAAATAATAAAAACATCTATAAAATAGTGTTAAAGCTGGTGGGATAAAAGACATTTCATGTTTTTTTGTGTTGCTCTTCCTGGCTGCAAATGGTCTTTGGTGCCTGAGCTGGTATCCATTGGAGGGGGCCTGAGTCATGAAGGAATGCAGAGGAGAGGCACATGTAACTGAGGAATATAATATATTACTTGAACAAAATACAATAATATATTAGTCACTCCAATTTAAGTAACTCAAGTTACAAGTGCAACTCCCCCCAAATAAGATGGAGCACAAAATCATGTTGGATACGGGTGCTGAAAGAGCCTTGTGTAGCTAATGTCATCCAAACAAAAACACAAAAGAACGTGGACAGCTGTAGCCTGGCCTTCGCCATCCGTAAACTCCGGTCAATTATCATTACCCTACATGTTACGTCTGGGTCTGATCTCAGTGGCCGCGATACATAGGATGAACTTCATCCGAGCCATTCAGCAGGCGGGGGAGGCGGGTGTTGTAGGTGATGACCAAACCCTAGCGATTGGGTTAAATCAGATCCAATCGTTTCAAACTTTAAAAGGAGTTCACCCCTCCCGCCTGAAAACGGAGCTCAATTGTGATCCAGACCCTCTGTATGAAACGAGTACGAGGGTATGGTAAGACCAGGCTAGGACAGCTGAGGAAGAGGAAATATTTGACTGTACTTTTGCTCTGTGAAATTATTCTCACTATTTTCAGTTTATATTTTGCCAAAAGTAACTCAAATATTACTCAACGTAGAGTGAGATGCACAGACGGTTTATAGGGCTATTGCTCGGTTGGCACAAAGGGCACTTATGCATGACCGCTGGTCAGGGTTCGATTCCGGATTGGATCATGTCTTACATGTATTACATTTTTTTTAGCTCTTTCATGAGTATTAATATAGGTTGCAGTTTTGCCTTTTATCATAGCCACATGTGTTCATGTTGTAAAATGGGGTGCTTACCTATGTTCCCCGATGCTGATGTCCCTCGCATTTGACGTTCCCCGGCCCCACGCACGTGCCACTGCTGGGTCAGTTCCAGCCGCAGAGCGGAGCAGGGAGTGCATAAAGGCGGCTGAAATAGGCTATTTTATGACGTTGTTACTGTCGGGTGGGCCACACACTAAAGTGCTGCGTAGTAATAACCCGAAGTATACAGTCAAACAACGTGCTCTAATTACTTCATGTAGATTTTGAAGAAGAAGAAAGGCAGCAGTCACAAAAGGGTTATTGCCCAGGCAACAATAGCACAAGTGTGTGCATGTCACTGGCGACAGTAATATGTAATACAAACTGTAACTAGTAATTTACAGTAGAATATATTACAATTTAAAAGTAACTTGCCCAACACTGCTCCTAATTTTATCCAGATTTTGGCCTAGTGGTTCATCATGGTCATCTGAGATCATTTGTGCCTTAGAAAGAGTTTGTCTTTCCTTGTTTAGACATGGTTTACTCCCTGTTTAGATACAGTTTAATCTAATTTAGATCTACTTTTGAGCAGGTTTATTCCTAATTGGTTTTGGCCTGGTGGTACTTGATAGCTCAAATAGTTTATGAAGTGATACTTGTTTTGAAAAATA
>OMNZ01049345.1:1910-14378 GCA_900303255.1 Lesueurigobius sanzi | reverse complement strand
AGTGGAGAGGAATTTTAATGTGGGGAGGAGAAGTGGGGGAAATTAAAAACCCAAGAAATGAGGCTGAAGGACAGATAGGAGTTAGGAAAGGAAATAGTCTGCCACATGTAGTTACTGTAAAGGTGTGCTAAGATTTAAGAGATGTGTGTTTTTAAGGGAGTTCATGGTGTGGTGGGAAATAATAATAATAAAGTCATTTATATGCAAATGTATAAGGCAATTGTGTCAATCAAAACTCCACTCTGTATGTTCATAATAAAACAACGTGCGGTTCTCTTGCTCTTTATATTATTTAGCATGGAAGTTTGAGTAGCCTGTTTGCAAAGCTATGAGATCTCAGAAAGTGCCTCAGTGTCACCGAAAACAAAGAAAATACAGAGAAATCCAAACATTGATTTATTTGTTTTTTCAATTCAATTTACAATTTTTATTTCACAATTCACATTGCGAAGAGGGAACTCAAAAAAAGCTTACAAATAGGGGTCCCTTCCACATGCAGTATGTCCCCTAAGCACTTTTGCTCCATGATGTCACAGAGCACCAGAGGTTACATGAACTGAAAATGATCTGTCAGTCAGTTCTGATTTTTGAAGAATGCCCTTCATTTTGAAGGATTGTCCAGGGCTCCCACTCTTTCCTTATTTTCCAGGTATTTTCCAGAATCTTCCATGACATTTAAAAGTGCAAAAATACATTTAAAAAATGGTCCTCTCTGCCCTCATCACTCACCAGCGCCCCCTGTGTATGTGATCTAATAATGGCTAAAGCCTATAGCTTTCTGGTCTGAAAACATTTGAACTTAGACATGTAAAGGACACATATATTTTCTTGGGAACATGGTAAAATTGGGGGTTCGGGAGTCCTCCCCTGGGCCCATTTTGAAATAGAAGATGCTTTTACCATGTGTTCTGGAGCAGAATGAGCTAGTCTTTAGTCTGGTGTGTTGAACAAAGTACCACTTACATTGAAGCAAACTTACATTCAAGGACAAAATATGTTTTTTCCAGGACATTATACCATGACTTGAAAAAAGGTTGGTCATTTTCCAGGTTTTCCAGGTAGAGTGGGAACCCTGTTGTCCTTTGAGAGTTTTACAGACACGTTTTACACATTTATCATGAAATATGTGTTTTCTTACATACATAATACTGTATATGATGAGAGATTCATTAATGAAGGATAAAAATAGCTCATGCAGATTATTTACATACCTGTCCTTCAAAATGAGAAAAATGATTCCCAGGAAAATCACTGCAGAGCACATACTGTACATGACGGAGACAGTGCCATGATCTGTCAAAGTCACTCCCGTTAAGCAAACTTTTTTTGTTTCAAAGTTCGTCACACTTTGCTATATTGCATCTTTCTGTGCAGATATAAATATAGATTAAATCCACATAACTTGAACATTTGTAATTCTACTGCACAGTGTTACAAACTGAGCAGTAAGACCAAAAAGGGTAGCCACAGTCAGAGACTAGATACTGCCAGTAGGAGCCAGGTGCATGCTGGGATGTCTGCCTTTTTAGAATAATGTGCCCAGCCTGGCAAATGCCTCCATCATGAAAACATGACAATGTCAAATTGCTTCCTCTGGCACACAAATTACCCTACATCATTGGTGTTCAGCACGTCATGTTCCCTGAAAGGACAAAGGAAAGTAATTTGAACTTCTGAAGTACTTGGAAGAGCATTCTACAGAGACAACTTCATCTTGACTAATATAATTGTTTGAAACAGCTCTGGTTCAACGGGCAGAAAGGGTGCTGAGAATCGTTACTGGCAATGCCAAGTGTCAATGAGTGATAACAGTCTTTCATTATGCAGGTATGTCCATGGTGACAAGGGCACACAAGGGCTCAATTTACACTTGAGACTGCATAGAACTTATCAATCTTAAAAGTGCAGAGTGGGATCTGTCAAAGCATTTTTTATTTATAGAACAATTTACAGTACATTCTAATGGCTGCATAACACCACTGCATCATTATGTCCATATGTACCTATGTACCTACTAGTGATTTTCTCAGGATGACTCGTTTGTCAGTAAGGTTGAATTATTAAATCATAATAATGCATTGGCTTTATACAGTGCTTTTCTGGCCACACAAAGACACGTTACATGGCATTATTCATTCACTCCATACTTGGTCAGGAGGAGACTGACAGAAGCGAGGCTGCCAATCTGCACCATCAGCCCCTCCGACCACCACCAACACTCACTCACACTCTACTTTCACCCAGGCTTCCTGGCATTTCCCCGGCGGTCTCCCATCCAAGTACTGACCAGGCCCTACCCTGCTGAGCTTCCAAAATCTGCCGGGATCGGGCAGAGCATGGTATGATGACGTCATCATATTGACAGCGGAGGAATAACACAAAGGGCACATATTTTTCCACTAAAAATAGACTCCCTGCAGATTATTTTCGTGGCGCAGTACGGCCTAGGTAACCGGACAGTTGCGGCGGTGTACACTGCTGTAGCTACCTCACAGAAGCACTGCTGCAGTGTATCAGGACTCTCCTGGGTCTGAGCGAGGGTCTGTGTCCGGCGTGTGTGTGGACCGTGTTCCGCACTTGTGAGTGTCCTGGGGTCAAACAAAACCTTACAATGGCAGTTTTCTCTGGTCACTTTCAACACTCTCGCCAGGGGAAGAAGAGCATGTTCCTTTCGCCAGGTCCCAGTCTGAGCTGTCAGCTGCGTGCATTTGATCTTTTCAGGCAGCAACTCTAATCCTAACCTTAATTGACAGTTTTCAATGGAAATGCCTCTGCACATCTGCAACGTTTAAGTCATTCAACCGGAATTAACTTTTCAATTGTTACTTTGAGTCCGCTCACACAAAGTCTGAAGTCAAGACACTCCACGAGCCCACAGCAGAGAGGGCTGCCTCCGATCACGCAAAATATGACAAATTTCACATGGCCAACTGGGCTGAAATTATATTTTTCTTTGCAATTTATTTAAGATTGGCCATGATACGGACACATGCGTGTCCGTATCATGGCCAACCAATAATGGAAAAACTATCATTATGCTTCATTATGACACTAACCGTCTTCAAAACTTGAAAATTCATGGCCTACATGTCAAAAATAGGAAGATGTAGTCACGTGATACCTCCAGCATGTGATCAAAATATACCAAAAATAATATACACCATTCTGTGCGCAACTATAAATGAGGACCAATGCCCAAATATGCATGCTTGTGCCAGATGAATTGATTCATCTAATGATTAATTAAATTGCCAAGGCTTCAACATTATGTGACCCATGAAGAGAACAAGCAATGGATAATTAAATGATGAGTAACCCACACTATCATTTGATCCGGCGTGAATGGTACCTCTCAATTTTCAGCGACCAAGGATCCGGGAAATGCAACTCTTGGATCCAGGAGCAACATTTGAGTCTGATGGAAGTCGTGAAACTAAGCAAACAGAAGGCTTAATGATGCACAGACAGACATATATCACAAAACTGAAGCAAATGGACCATGTGCCTCATGTGTTTGGAGTCTATACTTGAAGATTATCACATGTTGTTGTGTCAGAAGAACTGGGGTTGAAATTGTATTTATTTAGTTCTGTATCAGACTGGTTTAGATGGCGTTTAGTCCTGGTATAGTCCTAGTTTAATGTGTAGTCCTGGTTTAGACTGTCTAGTTCTGAGTAGTCCTAGTTTTTGCCAAGGCATTTTGTCCTGGGTTGTTGGCGACTTTGACTGAGCAGTGGTAATGGTATTGTTTTGTTTTGTTAGCAGAAGTCAGTTGGAAATAAATGCGTAATAGCCGAGGTTGAAAAAGTGTTAAAATAAGATTTTACTTTTAGGTATTTTGAATATGTGTGACGTAGTTGTTGAACCACACAACCAGTTCGACAGGGCTGCAAAAGGGTGCATTGCCACCTCATTGTTTTGCACTGCTATGTAGCTAATTTAATCGTTGATACACCCTTAGTCAAATTGGTTTGGAGCCGGCGCTGGTACCACAGGAGCCTGTCCGGCTCCCTGACCAAATCCTTAATAAAAAATCTCTGTCTCTAAAAATAATTGGAATCCAACACCACGCACTCCTGTGGTTCCAGTACCTGTTTTGGCCTATTCCTCCAACTAATCCACCCATTTCACAAGTGTTCCTGAGCCACTGGATTTACAAACTAAGCACTGGGTCTACAGCTAAAAAAAAATCAAACCATAACATGGAACTGTGTGAAATTGTTAACACTCTTTCCTCAGAAAGTATCGCGTGATATTATGACAGTAGAAACACAGTAATACAGTGAGTCCCACAAGTATTTGCACACCCTGCAATTTTGCAGGTTCTCCCACTTAGAAATTAGGGAGAGGTCTGAAATGTTCATCATAGATGCATTTCCACTGTTAGAGACATAATCTAAAAAGAAAAATCCGGAAATCACATTGTATGATTTTTTAATGATTTATTTGTATGTGATGGATGATTTTAAACCATGACGTCTTAGTGTATTACTGATAGTAGCCATGGAAACGGTGGTCCCAGCGCTCTTCAGGTCATTGACCAGCTCCCCCCGTGTAGTTCTGGGCTGATTCCTCACCTTTCTTAGCATCATTGATACCCCACGAGGTGAGATCTTGCATGGAGCCCCAGTCCCAGGGACATTGACAGTCATCATTAGCCCCTTCTATTTTCTGACAATTGCTCCAACAGTTGTCTCTGGTGTGTTTTGACAGCTCTTTGGTCTTGCCCATGTTGGTAGTTAGACATTTGACTGATTGTGGGGTGTCTTTATGAAAGCTAAGAACCTCAAACAGGTGCTACTAAATTAGAATCATGAACAGAGTGTAGGTGGACTATTTAAAAGCAGAATAACAGGTCTTTGAGAGTCATAATTCTTGCTGATTCTCATGTGTGCAAATACTTATGAGCCCCAGTAACATACAAATAAATCATTAAAAAATCATACAATATGATTTCCAGATTTGTCTTTTTAGATTATGTCTCTAACAGTGGACATGCATCTATGATGAACATTTCCGACCTCTCCCTAATTTCTAAGTGGGAGAACCTGCAAAATTGCAGGGTGTGCAAATACTTGTGGGACTCACTGTCATTTTGACCAATACCTACCTTTGCTGTCATCATACATTCTTTACCTTCTCTTAGTCACTGGTTTTACATTGTCACAGTTGTCACAGATGGCTGGAAATGTATATGTTGTCTAGCATCAAGGGATAAATCAAGCCAAAACATGTTTTGTATCTAAACTTATGGGGACATCACATAGTCAGTTATGGACTGGGGTTGAAGAGGTGGACTAAAAGCATTATCTGTTTTGAACAAAATCACCAAATTACCAGCGGCCAAGGATTAACCATTCTACCTACTGCCAAAAACACAACATAGTCTTGACCCATAATTATTCCTGTTCCGGATAACCAGGAAAGGCACATCCGTTTTTTTTAATCTCCTGATGCATTCCTCACCTCACCAGCCCATTAGATGTCCCCATGTGTTTGTCACTGCTCTCTTTCCCCTTTTCACTAATCGCATCCCTCTCTCCTCGACCAGCTGTGGCTTTTTGACTCATCCTGTTTCACCAAAAAACAAAATGTAAAACCCACCACACTCTTGTTCTTCTGTTTTTCATGCGTGGTTGTGGCGCTCTTTCACAGGATCTCACTTTTTTAATTACAATGGCAGCATGTTGTTTATTTTATCAGCAAATTCTAATCCAAAGGTGCACACAATATGAACATGAGTAGCAATAACCAAAAAGCCAAAGTGCCTTTTGTTGAAGAACTGGTTATGCCTAGTAGGTTCTAATGCTTTCAAAATGTAAATACTAGACGTGCGTGTCATCTAGTATCATGCACGTCTAGTATTTTCATTGTAAAGGCTACTTTTTAGTGTCCTACGTCCAGTCCGCGCAGCATGCACTGAAATAGACAGTACTGAATGGAACTGCTATACAGTCGCCCCAAAAGGTGGGATAAATACCACCTTTTGATGGAACTTATAAAATGATTCTGAAGTGCCAAAACAAAGCTAAAGAAGCAGCAAAAAGACTTATGCTAACAGTTGTGCTAGCAGTGGGTTTAGCCTGTAGAAAACCATCATATACTGTATGTCTCAAAACCATTTTCTTTCTTTCTTTCCCTCTTTATCTGAGGAGGGGGTTTGAATCCGGGCCCCCGCAGGTGCATGCTATTGTTGTGTCCTTGGGCAAGACACTTCTCCCACATTGCCTAGCGCTTTGGATCATTTGTGTCATATGAAAGTGTTAAGAGGAGTTCAGACCGAACGCTTTTTGGACGGCAAAGACGTTGGTTTTACACTATTAAAATGTATGGTAGACGTGCCAAGAGATGGTTTGGTAGGGGGGTCAAGAGATCGGGCGGCTCGTCGCGAGCGTCCTGAGCTGTGCACTTGAAGCTTTCGCCCGTTTGCAAGCGTCCGCCGTGCGTCACAAGCTAACAAAGTTACAAAATCTGAACTTTTCGAGCAAGACGCGGCACGGCAACCAACCAGAGAGGCTCACTCTAGTGACACAATGGCGCATTTCACGTACCGGGATGAATCCAGGAAGAACAGAGGAGCAGCTAATGTCGCAGTTCCCTCCTTGTAACATAACATTTACATTAACACCCGCTGTGGGTTAAAAACTGCCCTGAGATGAGGGAAATAGTTTCTCTGTGGCTCTGGTGCGCTGTCTGTCCATGCTACGGGCACCTCCCTTCCTCCCAACTCTCAGTGGAGGAAAAGTGTACTCTAATAAACTAATAATAATGAAAAGGAGCAAGAGAAAAAAAGGACAGGGCAGAGGGCCGAGGAGGAGCAGGCAGCAGGGTGCAAACACGTACTGTAGAAGAGGTGATACTGTATCTGCCGTTGTAGTTATAGACGTCAACAACAGAGAGGCCCCTCCCAACACGCACTCATTTCCAGACTTTTGACATCTGACAATTGTCACCAGCGTCTCTCTTCAAAACACACAAGCGTCCAAATCTGGCGTTTCAATCGTTTTTACCGTGTGAAAAGCATTTGGTCTGAACGCTCCTTTAGACAAATTCCCTTTTAATTCAAGAACTTGCTCAGTCAGTCAGAGAGCGGCCACAAAGATTCCTCTCAAAACTTGGTGATTCCAAAGGTGAAAATATTTTACGACTATGCGTTCTCCATGCATTTCAATTTGCATATTCCTCTCCATAAAGGCAAAGCAGGGGACACACGCGCTCAGATAAAATATATATTACCCAGTATTTATTATATATCATAACACTGTGGATTATCATACGCTCTCAAATCATCCATAAAACCTAACAAGGCTCCAGAGCTGTTTGAGCGCTCTGTTTTAATAACACGTTGGCGCTCCATACTGCACCTCCGATACTGTGCAGCTGGTTAACTTAATAATTATGGGCCTCCTGATGTGCTCTTCATCTATTTCTGGGCTTTAGGCTTCCACCACCCCCCGTTTCCTTATACTGTTCTGTGCTGAAATACTGCAAATCCCACGAGACTCCGTGTATTCGCACATGCATATGACCATTGTGCTTGCCATGTTTCACACTCATCTGTGGCTGCGTAAGATGTCAAGTGACAGCCTGTACCGAATGCACGGCTCTGATGCCTTTGGTTGAAATGTGCTGGTTTCAAATTTGCTGTGAAGCACTATTGGTGTGAACGAGACCAAGCTAAGACATGACTGAGGGTTCGTTTTTTTGAAGATATTTGTTGTTTTGTGAAATGTGATGCTGTTTGTGGTCTGGTTGAAGCGATTTCATCAGCTCAGAATTGAAGTGTCTTGAGAGAAATAAAAAAAAAAAACAACTCTTCAACAACAGAAGATGAGATGTTTTAGTAACATTGTTTTGACTGACATGGGATCTTCAGACACACTCAAGAAACAACAACAGAAAAAACAAAACAAAATCATTCACAAAGGGTGAAAAAACAAGCCCAGAATTGATTTTTGAGTGTGGTTTATGTTTTCCAAGCACCACAATGGGTCAACGTGCTTGTTGGTCAGTTGAAAGGAGTTTTGATTAATTTATTGAAAATATTTGACTTTTTTTTTATTTTTATTAATCTTTATTGAAAACATCTACGGAGCGAAAGGGAAGCAGGGGCAGAGTAAGGGTGGAGACTTCCTGAAGACTTGAGACTGATGGACACTTGAGTAAGTCTCCAACTAGTCTCCCGTAAGTCTGTGGAGACCCGGGAGACTCAAATTACTCACAGAAGAAGTATTTCCTCTATGTGCTTGACTAGATTAGTACTATAATATTTGGGTCGACTACTTTTTACTTCTACTAGAGTAAAACTATTTAATGTAATGTTTGGCCGTACCCTGCTCCTATGTGATTATGTATACAATGAGTGCGCTGCCATGGTTACTTCAAATGATGTCAGTGAAGACTACCAGGGTTGCAAACTAGTCTCCAGGCCGGTGAGATAGGACCTATAGGAGAGTTTGCTTATAGTATCAGGAAGTCAGTTTCTGTTTTAGTCGATTTATAGCATTTTCTAACCAACAGATAAATATGTGTTTGAGATTATTACCAAATAACTGTAAAAAGCATAATATCCCCTCTTTAACTTGACAAGTTTGGAGTCCTAACAAATAATGATCAAGTTAACCCTCTGGACACTTGTATCTATTGTGTCACAAACGGTTCCAGATCCACAGAAGGGCCATAAAATATTAGTTATTTCATATTATTTTCTACTTTCAATGGCTCAAGTCTTTTGTCAACTTGTCTTCTATTCATCAATTACAAAGTACAAAAGTAGCCTTTTTTTTACATGCCAAAAAAACATAATGTGCAAAAGTGGATTGTGCGGCTTGATGTTATTAGACCCTTACATATGTCATATTGCAGTTCTGTTGGTCTTCTCAAGTGACAAATGGATAAATGTGGAAAATTTACTATTTCTCTAATAATTGCAACACCCTTTTCAAATATTGTGCTAAATCAAATTCCAAGTCCAAATATCAATGGCATTTTACCAGCTTTTTATGACTCTTGACTTCAACTTGCTAATTGTCACACTAATACACACAGATATGTATTCACCCACTGCCCTGACTCAACACCAACACAGTCAGGCCATTCAAGCTCCCATCATGCCTGTCACTGTTACACATGGGCCAGGGATAGAACAGTAGAACATCACAGCTTTCATATAAAAAAGCATATGAACTCATGAAAAATGTCAAACTATTACATTTTCAACCCAGAAGCTTAGGTTGAGATGATATTTCATGATGTCACTGTATATAATGTCTATATTACATCAGGCTGAAAAGATGAAGTTATAATGGAAGTCAATGGGGCATGTTTGGTTCCCATAGATACAGGCAAAAAAATGTAGCACTGGCTTGGCTCTAATTGCAAAATAACCTATTGATTCTAAACAGTGAAAAAAATAAAAATAAAATGCAAAATGTACACAAACGGTCCCCACTGGTACCAAAGAGTTAACCTCTTAAGCCCGTGGCAGTTTTTTTTCCGAATTTGGTTTACATATCCTCTGGAAGGCTTTTAACAGCTTGTAAAATGTCTAAAATGTTCATATTTCTCTCATATGATATAAATGTCTATGGGGATACTGTAGATGTGGACATTTTCAAGAAAATCACAGTGGCCATGAGTAATTGAGGTTGAAAGACAGAAAATATGAATTCCGCCTAAAAAAAACCCACATTACAGCAGGTCAGCAGCTTGTTTTCATTGTAAAGATGCAAATAAACATCATAAATAGTAACTACAGCTAATTATTGACTTTTCACCAACTGTTTATCTCTGTAACAATAAATAATTGAAAAGTTATTGAGGTTTCGATTTAAAATAGTCTAGGCGGAATCCCATTATAATAAATAGGGCACAATTTGGCACATTTTGGCCCAAAAAATTCAGATTTGTAATTTGTAATTGAAAATTTTGGATTCTATTTATATATTTGGTCATAAAATACAGCTTGGTCAAAAATGGGGACGCTAGGGCTTAAGAGGTTAAACATTCAGATTCACTGTACTCATTTCCATATGAATTCACTGCACTCATTTCCCTGACATTCCCCTGCTCACTCCTCCCCTGCAGATTCTTTTTTGATAAAATGCCTGCCAGATCAAGCGGCGAGGATCCTGGGCGCTGCTGTGAAAGTGTGGTAAGATATGTCACATGGTCTTCACGCCAGCAGGAATAATGGGGCAGAAAATGGAGGTGTTTTCGAAGAGATCAGGAGCAGAGATGACAATGAAGACTGATTTGAGTTCTTGATTTGAAGTGCCCTCACGGGGTGTCGGGGAAAATGTGTGTCTGAATGAGAATGAGTGTCTATTATAAAAGCAAAATTCATTCTTAAGGCTTTTTGCACATTCTGCTCAGATCAGTGCTAAATTATTTTAGTTGGATGTCGCTACATATTATTTGCAATTGTCTTTTTTTAAAAGTGGTTATGTAGCTTTTTAAATACACACATTTGATGTGTTGCCTGCAGTAGGTTACAATGACTCACATGTAATTTAGACTTTTGGGAATTCTTGAGCCCATGTTTACTTTATTTATTTGGTTGTTTATTTGTTTGGGACAGTGCATGTAAATGGTAAATGGTCACATTTATATAGCAATATATAATGTATATATATAGCACTTTACATCAAGGAACCACTCACCAGGTCATTCATACACCAGCATACGCAGACACTGGAGGCGAGGTGGCGAAGTGTCTTGCCCAAGGTCACTATGGCAGTGTGCACCTGCGGGAATCGAAGCTGCTCTACTTGCGCCACTGAACACACACAAGAACCATGCATGTAAACACGCCACTCCAGATTGTAGCCATGGGCTAATTTCCATCCGTTGTCCCACACTCACACACACAAACACACTCTCATTCATTCTGATCTATTGTACATGTTTTAGTGGTAGAGTAAACTGGAGCCCCTGGAGGAAACCTACGCAGACATGGGAGAACATGCAAACTCCAGAGAAAGACCCCGTCCGGCCCGGGCATCAAACCCAAGACCTTCTAGCTGTGAAGCACGAGCGCTAACGGCTGCGCTATCGTGCCACCAAATGTGGCTCTTTTGGTGCTTTGTAAAGTCCTAGTAATGTAAAAAACAAAACTTAGCCAAAAATATAGCCCTTGTTTAGACCTGATATTGTCCCAGTATTCTTTGGAGCATTTGGTTCAGTTGCAGAACCCCATTTTAGGCGATCCCTCTATTTCTGTGTGCAGGATCTTTTCCATTGTTGATGTCCACTGTAGTATCCTTGCACCTGGTGATGTGCATATATTTACACTGAATGAATATTATTATTTTTGTACAATACAGTACAATTGTTGGACCCACCTGAGTCATTTCCTCTAATTTTAGACTGTAGACAGGCACTTTCAGACCTGCCGTGTTTAACAGAAGCCAAAATCGCCGTTCCCCATTTGACTTGAGGGCTGGTAATATTTGACGAACAATGGATCACGACTTTGCCTCTTAATTGGACGACGTGGCCTGTAATGGCGGCCAATTAACTATAGTCTCCCTGACTATTCAGGTTTGTTAAATGTGGTGACACTATTTTCAGCAAGCAAGGCCAATGATATGTTTTGTTTTTTCTTTGTTAATCCAATTTATATTCATTACGTACATTCCATGTTCAGTAAAACAATGGGACACAGAAATAGTAAATGTCACAGAGCAGAAATGGTTTCGTAGGGGGAATCGTCACAATGTATTGATCCGCTTGACATGTATTCATTAACTCCTGTGTGATCTAGGCCTGACGACACATGTATAGCTCTCTGAGTGTGCTGGCCTCTATACCTGTCTCACACCACTCACTTATTAAAAGAAACTGAATGACTCCATGTTGCTATTCTTGGTTTCCGCTGCCCAGAGTGTAAAATAGTTCCTGCTGTAATTGGGATTCCGGTGTAATGGAATAAACTTTTGGATAACTTTTGAAACTACTGCTTTTTTGGTCTCATTTAATTATAATTTTATGCATTAATGTGAATAGCGTCTTGGACCCCTTCATGTGCTAAGTGCTGGTGATGACTGATACACTATAATTAACAAGAAAGTACTTCTGCAACAATAATTCCTACGCTGTTTTGGATCGGGTTCAACAGAATTAACAGATAAATTGAAGGACTTTTATTTATCCGGAGTGCCTCGGATCTACTCTCTCTACTTTTTTTCCCCCGTAATAATAAATTGGTCGGAAAAAGAGCACAAATGTCAGGTCACAACAAGTTAAAGTGCAATGTTCTCACTAATGGCGAGCGATCACATCTCACAATTAATACACGGTGTCCCTGAGAAAGATAACCCTCTTGTTTGTGTGGGCTCTTGCATAGTGTTCCTTCAGATACATTAAGGCGTGTATATGTCATTTAAATTGTTTTTTTTTTTTACAGTGTACCAAGAAATATAAATCCTAATTTTCACTAATAGGGAATTAAGGGAAGTAAAAGTGAAA
>OMNZ01049341.1:6606-19898 GCA_900303255.1 Lesueurigobius sanzi | reverse complement strand
CCTAGGAAGGTCAAACAACAAAGAGGCCATACTTAAATAAAAATAAAATCCAGCTATGAATCGCAATGGAGGACTCCGGTATAAGTTGAATCCAATCTATGACAACTTACTGAGACAGAAACCTATTGATAATAACAACCTGAGAGTGAAACCATCTCCACTGTCATGCAAGTGAGCTTAGGGCCATAAGGGAGTGTCAACAGCCTTAGAAGTTAGCCCAGGGTGAGACAATAGAGAGGTAACGAGCCATATTAAGTATGAATAGGCTAGATGTTCTCCTACTTTTAGCACCAAGAGAGGAGGGACTTAGAGGTTACTCCTCCTTCTGGTTCACTCTTAACAGACCCACAGCGTGCTCAAGTCTTTAGTAGCTTTGGACTAAGATTGAAACGTCCTACACTTCAACTACATGGTATAGATGAAGACTGAAGAATTTTTGCCATAAAAAAATAAGACCGTTAAATCATGGCAGCAGTGGCAAACACCTTATACTCGGTGGTGGTCTAATACATTTGTTAAGCTCTGTATTATGATTCGGATTATGTGCAATAAATATAAGGATTTCTCAAGAAAAACAATACAAACGATACATTGTAAGAAGTGTCCTGTTGCTGCTCCCCGTGAGCTGATTTCATGTTTTAGTTGGATCCCACCCATCACATCTCCCTCGGCGTCAGCGGAGGTGAACCAGGCATGAACAGACAGGGGAGATGGGAAAAGCTTTACTCACTGATAAAATAGATGCTACACTTCATGAGCACAGCGACACCAGGAGAATGAGAAAGGATATCACTGTGAATCGTGCTACCAAATCTATATTGTTTTACTCTATCCAAGAAGTAAAGTCATATTTTTTTCCTATATCTATTCTTTTGGGGGGTGGGGGGGTTCGCATTGAAGCTTCCAATCACTATTCTATAATTGAAAGGGTTTAAGGAAAAATGCAGTGGGTCAAGATGTCAGACAGAGACTATATTATTTGAGAAATACCAGGACAGTAAAATAACAACTTCACTACAGTTATATGAGGTTGTCTAGACCACAGCTTATACCATTTTATTTAAAAACACACATTTACTCATTCTGCAAAATACTATACCACCACATACAGTATCTCCTGGTCTTTACAAGCAGTTCCCTAAAGGCGTTCTTCTTTTCTACATTATAGATGACTGAATCCAATTTGATTACTATCTTGGCCATACAGTTAATATGTATCAAGCCACACTTATAGATGTACTTTCTCTTTGTGCATCAAATGATTGAAGATAGTCCAAAGTATTACGAGAAAACTAAATAAATAGGGTGTAAACTATCCAGGATGCAGACTGCCCAAAAAAAAAGTAATTCTCTGCTTTGGCTCGCTTTGCAATGTGTAAAAGTTTGTGCAGAGAAAATGTCGGAGACCAGCGGCCATAATGAAATGTGTCCTTTCAATTTGACCCTTTCAACTTTGGGGAAACTTTCAGGACAAAGGGGCAAACACAGTGCGGCCACCTCCAGATCCAGAGCCAGGATTTTGGTCAGGAGTGCCATGTTGGACAATTGGCCTATTGTGCTTTCTTTTTTTTTTTTTTTAAATCTGAAAAGAGGACGGGATACATTTTAAAGTGTCTGGGAAGATAGGACATGCACATTATTTTTCTGAGACTGGTTGATGAGAGAAAACATGCTGCAGTCACATTAACACAAAACAAGCTATGAAAAATACAAAGACAATTATTTAGTACTGCACTTTCTAGTCCAGTGTAGCTTTTTAGAGTAATGATGCGAAGAAGGTTTTTTAGATGAGAGGCAACACATCCGCAAGACTTAACACATTTGTCTGGGGCTATTCACCCTGTCGTTGGCTTGATTAAAAGGAATAAAGGAAGGCTCCCGCACACCGTCTCACTCTTTTTAAGCTTTTATTGCAACGTCACACAAACCTTCGTCAGGCCCCTTCTGCTTGGTCTTTTTATAAGCTCAGAGACTGCCCCCAACAGACAGCATCCAATAAGGTTCCATACAACATACCTCACAAAATTCAAAAAATCTAATTTTTTGAATTTGTATGGTGTTAAGACATGTTTTTTATTTTTATTTTGTGAGGTATGTTGTATGGAACCTTATTGGATGCTGTCTGTTGGGGGCAGTCCTCGACCAAAACGTTGCAATAAAAGCTGCAAAACTGTGAGACACGCTGCAAAAAGTCATAGTAAGTTCAGTAATCTAGAAATTATATCATCAGATCATATTCATGCGCTTTCTGTGTCTTGTCTGTCCTTGCATATACAGTTTGTTATGCTTTATGGTTTACTAAATCGATCGAGGGTCCTGTAGCCGTTACATTCAGTGCACCGAATTTAGAATATGGTAGATTTCTACGGGTAGCCGGCTTGTTAGGTATTGTTAGTTGCGGCCTCCGGGTAGATATCCGTCTATATTTTTTACTCCTCCATACATTTGTGGGGTATTGTTGAATTGTTGCATTCAATATGTATATAGTCTATATTATATTGCTCAAATATGTATTTTGCAATGTATTGTTTTTATCATTTTTTTATTGTCTACATGGCGGGTCATGTGACCTGATGTCCCACGTGACCTTCATTCCTGATTTAAGGCACCTGTTGACTGCCTCTGGTCACATGGTTTGAAGAAGACTGTGTGGGTCGAAACGCGTCGCTATCATGTCCCTGTTCATTTATTAAAGGACTTTTTTCTACTAGAAGTGCCTCATGCCTCCCTGGTCTTCGAAGAGCACCTGGTTCTCACACTACACTCACTGGACCCGGCAGCACTCACCTTCCCCATTGTCTCTTTAGTTAAATTTTCTTGGAATAAGTACATTTGTCCTAGATTTGAGAAACTCATTTCAAGATGCTTGTCCATGGGGCAAGTTTTTTACACTAAAATTAAGAAAAACAGGTCTCAACACACTTGTTATTGGTGTTTCGCCTAATTCAAGTGTAAAAACCTTGCGCCATGGACAAGTATCTTGAAATTAGTTTCTCAAACCAAGGACAAATGTACTTATTTCAAGTTTTTAGATTACTTAACTTACTAAGATATGAGTATTTGCAGTGCAGTGTGCGGGAGCTTTCCTTTATTTCAAGTTAAGTATCACCTTCTCCTACGCATCTGTCGTCTACTTGTGCAGAGAGCTCCACAGTCATGGCTTGATTAAAAGAAAACATGAACAATAATATGGATAGTCAAAAGTGCACCTTTATATGAGAACTAACTTTTTAGCAACTATATTACAAGTGCCTGCCACCATCAGTGTTCCTTCTGTCAAATTGCCCTGATGCTTTTATATGCCTATATTTACATAATGGTGTGTAACAAAGGCCACAAAGAAGGTATATGGTGTGTTTAATTTTGGCACACTATTTAACTTCACCGTGTAATTGTCATAATGTGGGCAAGACGTAGCATTCATTTCAGCCAAATGGTGTCCGTTGAATAGCTCTCCAGCCGCAGTGGATCAAAGCAGCATTATTATCCACTAGAAGAGAGTGCACTTTGAGGAGCGGACAGAGGAGCGGCTGATAGCAGCGATGGAGACAGGGATCCAGAAGTGGGTAGAACATAGCATACTCAGATTACTGAAGTAGAGGTACAACGTTTCTGACAAAGAACAGATACACTACCATAAAAGTAAGAAAAAGCAGAAAACACATTAAACACATATTTTATTAGAAGGTGAAGGTGTGTGGTAAAAGATACATGTAACCAGTGATGTTGGGATTACTCCGTAAAAGTAACCGATGACTCTTTGTAAAAGTAATCTTGTTACTTCTGTGATCACTTTATTTCAGTAATCTGATAACTAACTACTAGATACTTTGATATAAACAAAAAAAAAAGAAGGATCAAGCAACAGCTGCTCAGTGAAATCTGGAACTTTATGAAAGTGCTAATTCTGTGATAACAAATATTTCTCTGGCTGTAACTGACTGAATTACGTTTGGAGCTTAACACCAAAACTGTTTCATAAACCAAATGTACAGCAGCTCCTTCGACTCTTGCACAGGCCTTATATTAAAATCATTAGGAACACAGTAGTTGATTAGGAACACTTTTATCAGCGCAGATGCATCATACATCAGACACTTTTCTGCTCAAAATATTATGAAAAGTTATTGAATCATTTCTTAATAAAGTAATTGTAATCTAATTACCAGTTTTGCAATTATAATCCTGTTACATTACTCCGTTACTAAAAAAAAAGGAAATCTAATTACAGTACTTGGTAATCCGTTACTCGCAACACTGCATGTAACCCAGTACCAGAGGAGGTCAATGTACTTGATTTCAGAGAAAGTACATTCCAAAAGGTAAAAGTTGCTCAGTTAAATTGTTACTTAATGGTCTTATACCGGATTTGCCGATGGAACAGGGAACCATTTCTTGTAATTTCTTGTTGAAAGTCTTAACTTTCAAAGCCCTAACTTTCTTAACACATTTTGAACACCCACATTCTTCACAGGGATGAGTTTAAAACATGTTTCACAACTTTCAGAGAGTAATGAAACAAACAACTTAGACAGCTCACAGGTGATAAAAAGGTTTTATGCCAAGGAGTTTGTAATCACAAAGGTTCTTACTGGTAAGACGCTCTTCCCAGTAAGGCCTTGACAGCGGCGCCCAAAATCGCAGGCTTCCTGCCCTTGGCCACAGGCTTGACGTTCCTACATGCAACAACTAAATAGCTTACACACCCAAGACCTGCACCGGCGAATGTGACATGCAAGAGAGCAGTGATTCCCAACCTTTTTTGTCTTGTGTACCCTTGGGCCTTTCAATAAAAGTGAGTACACTTTTACTGTCCTTGGGCAAGACACTTCACCCAATGCTTATGTGTGAGTGGTTAGTGGTCGGAGGGACTGTTGGTGCAGATGTGCAGCATGGAGTGAATGAGCCCCCCTCCCTTTCATGTGTGAAGCGCTTTGGGTGTGACTGTGTCATATGAAAAGCGCTATACAAATAAAATTCTCTTTCCCCCCTTTCCCCTTTCAAAGTACCCCCTTCTTCGATGGTTTTGCTGATTAGTGAGAAAGTGAATGACTAAAACTCAAATTCATTAGTTCAAAGAAACTAAATACTCTCAAGTTCTCACTCTATACAGTGATTTAAAAAATATATATCTTTTAAATAACATAATAATCAAAAATACTATTTATTTTTTATCTGAAATGATTCCCCCTGCTAAGCTCTAGCATGTCTAGCGTCCCAGTACCCCTGGTTGGGAAACACTGTAGTAGAGGGTAAGGTGCAAACTAGCACGCCACATACTGTACATCCGTTTGGATAAACATAGGGGTGTTTTGCTCGCTGCAATAAATACAATAAAAATAGCCCCTTCACCCTGATGGCGCTCAGGCCGAATAATAAGGAAGAGGATATATGAGAGTAAATGAGTGTCATAAATACCAACTTGTGGGTGATGAAATTCCCCACATACACGACAACACAACAGGGACACATCTTCTCCCTTGTCAAGAGTCAGTGGGATTGACACAGTACATCTGGACATTTCAATGTACCATAAGGCTTTTAATTGGTTTAATACAATGTACTGCAAATGTTACACTTTTTACATGTTAATCTTAATTTACAAAAATGTCGTGGAGAAAGTGTTAAACTTTTAATTGCAGCGGAGTAAAAGAAAGACAGTTCTCACAGAAAAGCCCCTTGTGTCCCTTGTGCTGTGGGATCGTTGAGCAACTAACTGAACACCACACGACAGCTACAGAAGTGAGCTTTCTATTCTTTGTATTCGATTCTAAATACTACTCAAGTAAAGAACAGATCCCTAAAAAAAAGAACTCTACTCGACCCGTACTTAAGTAAATTCACAGCCTAATCTGCATACACTGTCCACCCGGAGAGGGGCACTCTGAAAGGGGAGCAACGGCTTTCTCACTGCCATTAATTTGCTCTGACAGTTTGGTCTTCTGCGGTCACAGCGTTGCATAAAAGAGGTCTCCTCTAATACTATGGGAAGAATCAGAGGGAGCGAACAGTTTCTTTTTACATACATTTGGTTAAACAGCAGCTGCCGATGCTCGTGATTACACACCTCAGCCCGTGCATTATTTATGACTCCTTTAAAAATCCATTAAAAGTCATTTGGGCGGTGCTAAAACCTGTCATTATCGATTGACTTTACTGTAATTGCTGCTTTAAGAGCTGAAAGATTTTCTGCTGGGCGATTAAGGATGTGTGTGTGCGGCGCAAAGCAACACGACACGCTGATCAAGGAGCTGAAAAACTCACTTGTAAGTATTTCGCCTGTACTGTAGGTCTGGGTGCAAGAGTTGAGGAGGTATGGGTCTACAAGTCAAGAGTTCATTTGCAAAAGCACATATCTCCGTTTTGAATTTTTGCAAACTTGTTTTACATTTTTATTACCATTTAAGAAAGAGGATCCATCCATGAATCGCAATGGTGGCCTCAGGTTTAATTTAGACCCAGTTTATAACAGTATAATTAGACAGAAACCGGTCTACAACGACAACAACGACTGTAGACCGAAACCATCTCTGTCATGCTAATTTAGCTGGACAATGGTGCAGGGCAGTGTCAACAGCCTTAAAACTAAGCCCAGGCTTAAAATCTTTCATTAGGATTCCTGTGCATTGATTTTTTACATTTTATAAAATCAAATAACGCCTCTATGAAGATGACAGGATGCTCAAAAATAATATGTGCCAAGGCTGATTAGGATTTTGCCCGGAGTGCCCCTAGAGGCCACACTGGGAACAGCATGGTAAACATAAACAGACCAGTACTGCAGTGGAGTTGCTGGGTCCAGAGACAGAATGGCTCAGAACTGATCCACTATTGGATTATTGGCTTTAAAAACTGTGGAGGGCAGTTTAAACAATGACATAAAAGTACTAGGAAGTAGAAAACAAAGTGCTGCAGAAGTCAACATTAACGGACCAACGCAAACAGAATTAATTCATAATTGCGTGAATGAAGTGAACTGACCCAGGTTTGTTTTTGACGAGGGAACAACGTGACATGGTTTAAAGCTCAAAAAAAAAGGATAGAGCTCAGTGTACCATACTTCCCTCATCATTATTTTTTTAAGCATATTACAATTACCATTAAGATATGTGCTCATGATAAGCACTCCATGTTTCCTGGGTGCCTATGAGTGAGTGCTTGAACCTCAAATTTTCAACACAAGTGCAATAATATCTGCTGAAGCAACAGCACACCGCTCTATTGTTATTATTATTATTATTATTTTGTTCTCTTAACAGGGAAGTGTGGGGAAGCTATTTATTTCTCGAGCACACAACATGTCTGGATGACTACCAATCACCAAAACATAGAAAAAATTGTGAAAGTTGTCTTCTTACAGTGATTTTGTGTATAAACCCTATACTGCATTAGTGCTGACAAGTTGTCCCCAAAGTTAATTCTTCTGGTGCCAACACAAATGAGGTGACCCAGTTGTGGAAGTTGTTAAAGGGCACAGACCTGAACCTTGAGTCCCATGGTGCTGGAGATGGCTCACCTTTTGTGCATCTCATTAGCCTGTGCACTTAGTTCGCTCAGCTTTAGTCTTTTATTGCAAGAGAATAAATGCAAAGTTAACAATGCACATTAGCAGATTTGTACCGTATGTTTTGAAACTGGTTGTTTCATGAAGTACTCGCTTAGAAAGAGCTCCATTCGTACACAAAAGAGCATGAGGGCGATGTGAATCTACATAAAACATTACTTACAAGATGAAAAAAACAAAATAAAACATAAGTAAAAAGTGAATGTAATATTTTCAATGGTCATATGCACCACGAAACAATCTGGAATACTCTTCACATCCCTGATAATATGTGTCTGTGAGAACCATGGCCTCGGATTTGGAGGTGCTGATTGTCATCCCAGTCGCTTCACACTCGGCTGCAAACCGCTCCAGTGCAGCTGAAGGTCTTCATCTGATGAAGCCAACAGAACAACATCATCTGCAAACAGCAGAGATGAGATCCTGTGGTTCCCAAACAAAAACCCCTCCGGCCCCTAGCTGCACCGGGAACAGATCTGACTTACTGCCGGCAATGCAAACCATGCTCCTGCTGCGGTCGTACAGGTAACAGACAGCCCTTAGTAGAGGGCCCCGGACCCCATACTCCCTTAGCACCCCCCAAAGGACACCACGAGGGACACGGTCGAACACTTTCTCCAGACACACAAAACACATGAACCCTTGAGCACCCGATGGAGGGTATAGAGCTGGCCTAGTGTGCCGCGACCGGGACGGAAACCACACTGCGGAGTGTGATCCCCCTGTAGTTGGAACACACTCTTCCGTCCCCCTTCTTAAAGAGAGGGACCACCACCCTGGTTTGCCAATCCAGAGGCACTGTCCCCGACCGCCATGCGATGTTGCGGAGACATGTCAGCCCCGGAGTCCTGCCACCGAGGCGCAGCTTGGGTGATGAACGAGTCTGCCTTAGAGTCCCCAGTCTCTCCTTCTTCATTGGAAGACGTGACGGTATGACTGAGGAGATCCTCGTAGTATTCCTTCCACCACCCGACAAGTCCCCAGTCGAGGTCAGCAGCTCCCCACCCGCACTGTAAACAGTGTTAGTGGAGCGCTGCTTCTCCCTCCTGAGGAATCCATGTCTATAGACTGTTAATATTATAATATCTTATATTTAAATTCACTGCACGCTACTGTGTGTGAAGTGTTTCACTGTTTTTGGATTGCATCAAACAAACAACAGCAAAAAGTTTTTCATTATACTTCCCACAGTCCAAAGCTGGATATCTTTGCAGAGTTGGCACAGGGACATAAATCAATATTTAGGTAAACAGTACAAACTCTCTCCTGTGAGACACAAGGCCACAGAACACAAGAGGCTCGCCTTCAATTCCATTACTTAAAATTGGATTAGAAAGCCAATTCCCAGGGAAGAAGACTGGAGCCTAAATGATTCACACACAAATACTGGACATGAGCAGCATGTGTGTCTATACATTTCGTCTTAAAACATGGGCGACTCCAGGCATAAATACTCTTTCCGATCATGTAGCCATCAGGGGCCTACATGATGGAAAAGGTCCTGACAGCATTCGATTCAATTAGATGACACACTACATTCTCTAATAAAAGGTGAACATATTGATTTACAACATATTATATCTAATAATACTAAAGACTGAAAGGAGCAGTTAAAGTAAAGTTGAAGAACACAAAAGAAAACTGGATCTGTCAAATGGGGCATTCAACTTACAATACGAGTCATGTACAATATGAACTGTCCATACACATGTGATTCTGTCCTTCTATATAAATAAAGCTCTTCTTCTTCATCTAATGGTTAATTTATAGTTAAGGGTCTTATTATGAGGGGATAAAAAAAAAATAATTGAAATGCACCTTTAGACTTCAGATGAGGAGCTCAGTCTCCCGGGAGGAGCTTGGAGTAGAGCCGCTGCTCATTCACATTGAAAGGAGCCAGCTTCGGTGCCTTGGGGCGTCTGTTTCGGACGCCTCCTGGTCACCTCCCTGGAGAAGTGGTCCGGTAAATATACTGTAATACACTGAATATAGTGTTCACGCCCTCATTGAAGTCCAACTCAAACCGTGTTTGCAGCTGGTCAAAGCTATGGATTTTTTTAAAATGAGTGTCATAACAATAATCATAATGGCTTACTGTATTGCGCTTTTCAAGCCTGATTACCAACATTCTCAAAGCGCTACACTGTAGACATTATTCATTCACGCCATACTCAGTGTGATGGAAGCAAGGCTGCCATTCTCTCCAACCACCACCGACCGCTCACTCTCTCACTCTCATTCATTCTGACTTATTGTACATGTTTTGAGTGGTAGGGGAAGCCAGAGTCAATCAATCAATCAATCAATTTATATTTGTAACGCCCAATATCACAACAGGAGTCATCTCAGAGGACGGCACAGAAAAACAAATCAATATCAGTTATCAAGAATGATCAAAATAAGTCACACATATGAATGTCACACACAAATGAAATTTCTCAATCAGTTGTAATGTCCCGTAAATAAGTAAATCACTTAGAGTAACAAGCTTAGAGTATACCACATCCTTAGACCTTCCTCAGCGGCAAGGAAAAACCCTTAAAAACCACATGGGAGAAAACTAGGAAACCTCAAGGGGAACCAATCTGAGGAAGACTCCATCCCGCTTGGACGGATGGGCCAGTGGTGAAATTTTGGTCGACCAGAGTGTTGCAGTAGGTAGACAGAGTCCCGCAGCAGTGTATAACCCGAGGAGTAGGCTTGGCCGACGCCGTCTGGTCCTATGAATGCTGTCCAGTCCCCACGATGACGGCCGTTGTTCAGGTCTTCAGCGACCCGGGAACTCTCCGCCGGAGTGGGACAGAAAAAGACGACACAATGTGAAGAGCACTGAACAGAAAAAATAAAATAAAACAAATGATAATAAAAAACATAATTTATACGGTAAGGAAAACAAGAGGATAGGGCTCAATGTGCCGTACTTCTTCTAGCAGAGTACCCGGAGGAAACCTACACAGACACGGGAGAACATGCAAACCCCATACAGAAAGGCCCTGTCCGGCCCGGGAATCGAACACGGGACCTTGTTACTGTGAAGCTAACCGCTGCGCCACCGTGCCGCCCAGTCATGACCTCACGCCGATCTGATCTCAAACATGCGACCAAACAGGTTCAGGTTTCATTCATAATGTTGCATCCCAGTGGAGATATTTGACTTGGAGGCGAAGTCAGTTGCAAACACAACTACAAAAATAACCATAAACCAAAAACACCCACCAGTTTCCTAGCTAGCAAACATCTAATAATCTGTGATGATGTACACGCTGTTCCTCACACTCCAGGCGCAACCCACTGTGACAGATCTTTTTGAAATTGAAGTGTTTATTTGTAAAAACAGATAAGTGCCATTGACAAAAATCAACATATGCTTGTAGTTTTCTCTTTTTGTAGATGAGATTTTAATGACCAGATCTATTTTAGTGCATGAGAAAGATGAAGTCACTTGTTATTGATCAAATTAATTCACCTTTAACTGTACTGGTGCTGTACCTGTAGAGTACGGTAATACACATTTAAAGCAACTTAGCAAAAAATTCAAAACGGAGATATCTGCTTTTGCAAAGAAACTCTTCAATTGAACTTGAATGAGGGTGGGATTTAGAGTTGAGTTACACTTAAAATGTGGAGATATTAAAACATTTTGCTTTGTGAAATGTGGTTTACTCTATGTAAAAGCCCAATGTTTTTATCATTGTTTTTCGTTTTTGGAGAGGTGCGGATGTTTTCACTCAGTATTTCACCTTAGTTTCATATTACTAGCCAACAGAGGGGGGTATTAGTATTATTATTATTGCCCTCACACAGTAAACTACAATCTCCAGGTCACAGTCCTCTGGGGTTTTGGTTCCTTTTTCCATTTCTTCTCATTCACTCTTGAGTTCTGCATCTCCACCGTCACCCCTGTGCACTGCCTGCAGGAAAAAGCTCAAGTTTTCTCAAAGGTACACACAGAAAAACAAGTACCACACGTCTCCAGCTGTTTCTGTTATCTATTTAAATGAAAAACTTTGAATGACTTCTTGGTGCCTTGCAGCAAAATGTGCTGTGCATCATGCTTGCAATAAAAGAAACAGTAGAAAGAATCATGAACTTGTAGTTCAACTTTGCCACTTTCATTTTATAACCAGGTCCACCACATGGGCTCACATACAGCGTGGGAGGAAAAAGGCAGAACAACTAAATGATACTTAAATCAGCAGTCGCTATTTTCAAGCCATGAAAGTCAGAGGCAGTTGAGTACTGTATAATCGAGCTGTTTCCCCAACTCGTTTCTAGCACTCACATTATTACCTTTTTGGGTAAAGGAAAGGAAAGGTTTGAGTAATATATTTGTTTGGACTTTACATTTACTCCTTGTCTCACTGTTTTGATGTCTGTGCAACCTTGAGAGGCAACTCTGTTGTGATATTGGGCTATAGACAGGAGCAAAGAAAAGGTTAACGCCCCCTGTTTTGGTAACACCAGAGGCCGTGTCCATTGAGAATTGGGAAACATCGACTGAGAAGTTCATATTTACGTCTGAAAAATAATATTCACAGAGAGGCCAGTTAATGTTTTAAAGTGGGCTAAAGTCAGCAGGAAGTTAGCTTGTTTCAATGTTGCTTCGTTTTTGTCCTATGAACGGCTGAACAGTTCATATTGAAGTCCAAACATGTTAACTTCCTGCTAACTTTAGCCCACTTTAAAACATTAACTGTCCTCTCTGTGAATCTTCTACAGCAAAAAATCTCTTCATTTGCTTCTCTTTTATATTAGACAAATATGTAAAATGCATAAAATGTTATTTTTCAGACGTAAGTGTGAAGATCTCAGTTGATGTTTCCCCATTCATCTCAATGGGCACGGCGTCTGGTTTCACTGAAATAATAATAAATGATGTTGTTTGACAATAAAATGAGGTTGCCATGGGTTTGAATGAATTTCCGCCTGAAAAAACCACACACATTTTCCTGCAAAAAGGCCTTTTTCCTCCCTGTGATTTGGCAAATGACAACAGAAATGGATAATCCCACATCAGGTGTCACTAATTTGCAACTTTGGAATATTTTGCTGCTTAAAACACATACGTCAGTAACTGTATCTGAAAGCGAGGCACCGATTGTGGGGGGCTATAGAGCTTAAAGGGTTAAACACTGTCATGTAGACGTCGAGGACATGCAGTCAAAGAGACATCGTGATACTGTACCTATCATTAGTCTACATAACATTGTATAACATTGCACCAGGAGTCCATAATGATGCCCCGACTACAGTACACTGTCACCTTGTGTGTTAGAACTACTGGTCAATGCTCACTTCAGGCTACTTTCAATTACTCTGTCCTTGGTGCACAGCAAAAGTAGAGAGGCTTCTGTCCCCTATAAGAACAGCCATTTAAAATATGTCCTGATATTGTGCATCTGCTGTAAATGTTATATTTAGTCATCAGAACAGCAGACAATTTTTCAGTCAAGCCTTAAACAAACTCTGAGCTCTTTGTTTAGTTTAGTTTATTTGAGCTGCTTACATTCTTTGCAATTTAAAACTTTACAATATTACATCTTGGTACGAGCTGAAAAGGAGTAGGCTGAAGCAAGAAAGCTTATGTGCGCCTACCTGTCATGCCCTGGTGTGACAGTGCCCATTTCCTGGCTTCCCTTCCCCCTTCTGTGTGTGTGTTGCGTGCTTGGGCGGAGTCTTCTCGGAACACCTGCTGGGGATCATCAATCAGCTACAAAGACCCAGCTCA
>OMNZ01049340.1:0-11094 GCA_900303255.1 Lesueurigobius sanzi | reverse complement strand
CTTTAGTCTCCTCCAATTTACATTTCAATATTTAACCTCAGGCAATGTGTTTTAATCAGTTGCATTTTCTTCATTAATTTCCCTTTTCAAACATATTACTGCCTCCTCCTCCTCCTCCTCCTCCTCCTCCGCCTCTCGTCTATGTATGTGCTCAAAGTGAACATGTGAGGAGGACACATGGTATCTCTCCATGTCTGTCTGGTGCCAGGTGGTCAGGCTGTCCATTTTGAGTGGTTGGCATTATTAACAAAAAAAAAAAAAAAAATCCACCCCACAAACCCTCAAATCCACCCACTCGGTCTCTCTCCATCTCCCATTCTGAACGGCGGGTCACGGCAGGTTTTGTAGTCCGATAGAACATGTCGAGGTGGCCTTTACGGGGTCCACAAGAATAATGATTCCTTTCTGAATAGCTCGGCCCCAAAAACGTGGAGAATAAGATTTGGAAATGTCAGGTGGAGATACAGAAGCAGATCCTGTTTCTCTGGCCTTTCGTCTGCTACAATGGAGCTGATGAGAAACCCTATCTCTCTCCGTGGAATGCTCCTAATTACACTTGTGCTCCACTGTAGACAACGGGGTGGCACCTTCAGCAAATATTTGTACAGCGTGGATCACAGATGGAGTTAGATACTGGGAAGAATGGAATGTGACGGATCGCAAATGTCATAAAAGTAATTTTTTTTTGTTCACAGTGGAACCCTTAGTTGTTTGATATTCTGTTCCAGCAGTTTTTCCATTTTCAGACATGTCAGCACAGTTGGAGGTTAGCCGCGTATTGTAAAAGATACACTGCAACAATTAGATGTCTAGATTAAGTTTAATTGACTCAATTTCATAACAAATTTGAGTATTCGGGGTGTTTCTGGCTTGTTTCAATAAACTTAAAAAAAAACTTGGGGTAAAAACGGTCTTAACCTATTGGCAGTTTTATGTTATTATTTCAAGCTAAATTACCTTAGAATCAGTCAGAAAAGCCAAACAATCTAGATGACAGTAGTTAGTAAATATGTCTAATATTGTGAAATCAAGTCATTGACACCCATGCTTCATTTTTAGTTTATGTATCGTCTTTTTTCTTTGGACACTAAGAATATTTTTTAAATGCACAAAATATAGTAAAACCTTAAACCTTTGGCCTTTTTCTTCTAATAGAGTCTCCGCAGTAACAAGAGGGTAACAAGACTCAAACCCTGAGACGTATTGAGACAACCCTGTGTTTTTTGTTTGTTTCCCCCAATTTCGTTTTTTTACACTGAAAAAGATGAAAGAAAGAATCTTAAAATACAATATTCTGTCTAGGTTGGTGGCTGGAATACGGTAAAACGGCTCAGTTTCAGTTACTAACTTGTTTTAAGTGATATTAACTGATAGGCTACATTATTATTTTAGTGGAATAATAATCAAAAAAGTGCTACATTTTTGTGTGTTTTTTGTCAAAAATAAACATTTCTACAGTAACGACAGCCTTTATCTTCCATCTCCTGGGCCAGGTCTAACCCACAAAACATTTTCTAATGTCCACAGCAATAGCCATTGATGTTTTGCATATAGGGAAAGAGTGAGGTGAGAAATTCAATTTTCCCAAATTTTTCTGCTTCTATCATGATTACTTCATTGATATGACTCGACTACAGCATTCAGATGATACTAGTTCAATTTGTTATGAAAATAAAGAGTCCACGCACTTGATGGTGCACCATAAGGAGGTGTTTCAGAAGCAATAAAACAAAAAAATACCAGGCGAAAATAACAATAAAAAATGCCTCAGAGGGTTAAGAAATACTCTTTATTTCAAGTATATTTGGTCCAATAAGAAGCTCCTTATCAGCATTGATTATCTTATCTTATCTAAAGGTATTATAATATGAGATAAGATATTTAGGCTTAAAATAATATAAGTATACTATATACTAAAACAAGATTTGTGTTTTTGCGGCTTTGAAGTTGTTCTGATTCAGAGGATGAATTGTAAAAAATGTAATGATCAAAGCTGTTCAAATCTCATCAGAAAACTACAATGCTACATCTCAACAATCCACAGTGGCCTACTATTCTCACCACTGTATTCACATTCATATTTTGTAGCAATCTGCCTGTACTGTAGATGGTAGCACATGCAGCGGTGGAGCTTTCCAAACCCTTCAGCTAACTGGACCCAATAAGCCGTGTCCACTGGGAGTCCATTCTTGCTAAATTAGTTCGAATGAGTTTAGCCCCGCTCCCCGCTGGCTCCGCTGTCTGTCACCCCTGGCAGGGCTTCTGATTGGTCGCCGCGCCATCTGCCTCTCCACCTGCATCTTTATTTAGCGGGCTAGGGTGCGGTCCTGCTAATCCCCATTTGACTGACAGCATGGAAGACACCTCTCATAGCTGGAACTCCCCCTTGGCATTGACTTTTTTTTTTTTTCTTAAATATTGGCTTCCCGCGTGCGTCCCAAGTGCCAAGTGCTGTAGCTCATTTCTTAAGTGGCAGATGCGTGTGATAGTAACAGTAGAGGGCTAATCCCCGTTTGACTGACAGCGTGAAAGGGCCAATGGTAGCCGGGGGTTCCCTCGAGAGACGCTCCCCCAGTGGCCCGCTGCCATCTGTCTTACTCACCTGTCCCCTGTTTCAAATCTGAACATATGGAGGAGTGGCGGCTCTGGGGAGGACGCACTGACTGACATGAAGGGAAAGACAGGTCCTGACCCCATGTGGCGGTCCCAATGCGAGATGGATAGGCCATGTAATGTTTCAGATGCTTGAGGGAATGCTTACCTTCCCGTCCTTGGTCAAATGAACAACTTTGATGTGGGTTTCAGTGGTTCTAAAGACTGAAGGCGAGACACTGCATGTGGATAGGGAAAAGATAAATGAAATAGAGTGATATTAAACTTTTGCTGTAAATGACTAACATATACAGTATAGAAAACATGTATTGGACGTTTTCTGTAGTTTTATGCTTTCATAATGTTTGGTATTTTATGCATAAAAATTGCCAAATTTGCCTATATTTTTGGCTGTAGAATCTACATGATGGATAGAGATGTTTAAATGTATGGTTTTAGTTTGTTGATAAATTAGTTACAAAGATTTGTTCAGACAGAACTTGGGATATTTTGTTCAGTTTTTAAATAAATCAAAATAATACATAAAATTTTACGAAAACTTCAAAACACAGTCGATCGCAGAGTCCTATCTCTCCAAATTGTCTGCTCGTATTTGGCACCGGTTTGATGAGCGTCCGGTTACACGGGGGAATATTCTCAAGCGCGAGGGACCTGCACGAGCTACAAACGGATCACAATGACTATCGCTGGTGTAACAACGGCCACATTTCACTCATTTTCCTTTGAGCCCGGTGTATGCTGTGTCTGTAGCGCACACGGCCGCGGTCAGCTGTTACCGCTGGAGCAGGAGCTCTGTGTGAGACGGCAACGCTGCGGCCACATGTAGGCGACATGAAGGAGTGAAAAGAGTGAGCACTGAAGAGGAGCTGACGGGTAACGCTGTGTTCCTAACCTGTGTGCTGAGTTTATGTCCTTTAAAGAACAGGTTGTTGTTGTTAGATGAGCCAAAAGAGCGGACTTTATCAAAGTCTAAAGCCCCGCCCCTGAGTGTAACCACAGAGACACCCATCAAAATGATTCAGATAAAAGCAGGAGATGAAATGATGATGAGTAGCTATTTATTTTTTCGATAATTATTTTGGACAGTATGACCAATCTTTGGGGTAATGATGGCCCTGTGTATAGAGGACCCAGACTGCCAAAACTATAAATAAATTCAGAAAAATCTACTATAGTGTAATTTTATCACACTTTAGTCAACATTTATCGATTTGAAAATGTTCTCTCTCTGTAATATTATACATTATAGTTTTATTTTATTGAAGAGGTAATTTTCAAAATGTTTTAATGTTAAAATAGTACATAATTATAACAAATAAATAACAAAATATTTATAACAATCCTGGTAAAAACCCCTTTGGGCCCTTCATTAAAATGTATAGGTAGATCTCCAGGCCTCGCTGACTTTGAAAGTAGCTCGCGAGCCGAAAAAGTGTGGGCACTCCTGCTCTAAAGAAACCTTTGATATATTGTTACGTGCAAGACTATAAAGTTTGGAGTCTGTAGGAGCTACTGAAGTGGAGATGTTGTCACCACAATGTGAGAAAAACAAATTCCCATATAGTTCTATGGAGAAACGTTGATTCAGAGCAATAATTGCACGCCTTATTTTAAAGATTAGGTGATTTATTTGTTTACAGGTGAAAGTTTACAGTGTGTTAAGAGTGTAAAACCCAAAACCTGAAAATTGAAATAGTTGTTTTGCCTGCATTGCTTCCAATTAAACTGCACAAAAAACTATGTTAAAACTATGTCTATGTATGCTCACTGAGAGACGTGATTAGTAGAGTCTTATCTTGCTCCAAATTGGCGTGTAAAAATACAAAAAAAAATCAAATTTAGCCTTTTTTGGGGGGGTTCAAAGTTCAATAAATCATTTGAAATATTGTTGTACCAGCCTGGAAAGCTATGTGCTACTAAAGTGGAAATTTGGTTGCAACAATGTGAGAAAAATTGATTTTGAGAGAATAAACTTTGAATGTACAATTTCCCATATAATTCTATGAGGAAAATGTGATCATTGCTATAATTAAACACTTTATTGTGAAGATTAAGCAAGAGTTTTCAGTGTCCACCCCCTAAAGAAACACTGTAGTAATTTACGTTTAAACTATACACATGGAAATAGCTCAATGTGGGTGATATGTGGGTGATAAAAATAAGTGCGTCGTCAAAACCGTCTCTGACTGTGTACAAGAGGAGGGAAATGTCTCTTTGAAGTAACTTATTTCTTTGCTTTTGCCATAATCATGATCTTCAACATATCCCTCCATGCAGCCACATAAGACAAATACTCAAACGCTCCGAGACACTGCGTAGATTACCTCCATTCAGCGTGCATTCAGGAACATTTCTCCTCTGGAAAACTTGTTGAGGCTAACTCCCCAACATTTGTCTTCATCAAGCCCCGAGTGTCCCAGTACAGTTAATGTGATTGCACTCATCATAATGCGACCATGTGGGAGGTGGGGGGTGCGCGCAGTGGCTGATTTCATAGCTATGTTTACCTCATCTGCTCAATGACGGAGCAGCCGGAATGATTCAATTACACCAATCAGATCACATAACATTTCTGTGTGGGTTGCCTGTGCCTCCAGTCCTTTATCGCTCCCTGACATCAGCTTCCATCCACTGCTGGCGAGATTTCTTCCTTGTCTGTCTACTATTAGAGTGGTCAAACATCCCTTTTGAACGGGAATAGCTCTGGTTTATCGGTACTTGGTAAGTTCAATGGCGCCATGAGAAAGTGTCTACTGCGGCGGCTTTGGGTAAAACAGAGAGCAGGAAAATGCAGTGCAGTTTTGTGTTTGTTGTAAAGCTAGACAGTTCGAAAATTGAATGCAATATTTTATTTTAGAAATTGGTAAATGGGCTAAATTTATATCAAATCAAATTATTTTTGTATAGTAGTACAGTATCACAAACAGAATTGGCCTCAAGGGGCTTTACAAATATAAAAATCCATCCTTGTCACGCCACAGTGGAAAAGTCAAACATACTGTACACATAATTTACACCATAAAAAGTAAAATTGACACAATAAAAAGGTAAAATATATACACACCTCAGCTTTTGAGGTTTGGTTATTGCAGTATTTAAAATTGTGAATCAATCAGTCAATTCGATTGTGATTAATTGTGCAGCCCTAACAAATACAAACAAACAAACAAACCTAACAAACAAATATATACAACACCAAAATATTATAGACAATCCATACAGCAAGAACAAGAGGATAGGGCTCATTGCGCCACACCTCCCCAGCGCCACCGCTCCCAAGGCAGCCCAAGATAGAGCACTTTATCAAAAAAGTACTCCCTCCATTCACACTTCATTGCAAGGTGGGTTAAGTGTCTTGACCAATAAGAACACAACAACATAACTCCGGTTGTAAGACGACCCGCTCTAAAATATTGATTGTAAATAACATACATTTTAAATAACAATCATAACAACGTTGGATCTAATCTCCGATGGGCGCAGGAACAATAGACAAGTAGCATGAGAACCAGTGGCACAGAACTGATAAATTGGTCGACAGTGTGACTGTTTGTTGACATGACTATCCCGACAGACCGACAGATCTCGGCAAACCGGCCAGGCAAGAACAACACTTGTTTGGAGTAGCTATCCACGATCAGAAAAATAACAAAGTCTCGAGATCTGTAGATTGAAAACAAACGTGGAACACCAAAAGTCGTAAAAAAGTCATGCCTTATGTTGTAGGAGGATAATAACCACAATCGTAATCAACTATTTTGGCCATATTTCTAAGATAAAGTATGAGAAGTCCCACATTAAACAAGCACTCACACCCTGCCTCTGTTTACAGTACATTCTTGACACCAGGTATTTTCCCCCCTTTTTACTGCAAGGTTCTATCAGCCGTGTGCAGCAGTGGGTGTAGAGTGGGCGCAGTCTTATTTTCTGGCTGTCATATTCGCTCTGGGTTAGGGGAAGGTGACAGGCCTAAGTAATTACTGATCCCTCAGAGCAGATTTCTACACTGCCGCACGATACTGCATTGTTTCAAGAGCTCTGTACAGCCGATGCATGCAAGCGGACACCATCTGCGAGACCGGGACCTCAGCGAAATAGACATTTTAGATGACATTTCAGATGATGAGATAAGTTAAAGAAGATGGCACTTCTTTCGACATGTAGGGCTAAGACTAAAATAGAATCCAGGTATTTGCTTTGTCTCAAAGAAAAGTTGTGCAGCGGCAAAAATGTACCTCGAATGATGGATGTGGCATTTTCTGACCAACAGCATGAGAGATGGGTTTAAGATAAAAGGTGCTACACTTGATTTTTTTCTGGTAGTGGAGCAGAATTTGTGTTGTTCTTTAGTATAATGTAAACTCAGACTTTCTCAGACAAACTCAGACATCAATTTAGAAAGCTGTGGGTTTATTATTGCTCTATTTCCAACAGTATTTCCGGTCGGTCCCTCTTCCTTCTGCATCAAAAGCCTTCATGTTTACTTGCTTGCACAGTTTAGAGCCCATCTGCTCGCCCCCTTAACCCTCTCCCTCCTGTCTGCTGCTCTTTCCAGGACCACGCCGAGATTAACTCCACCGTCCTGCGCAGCCAGACCAACACGGCGCGGGTGGAGGGACTGCGGCCAGGTACGGTCTACGTGGTGCAGGTGCGCGCCCGGACCGTGGCGGGCTTTGGCAAGTTCAGCAGCAAGATGTGCTTCCAAACCCTCACAGATGGTAAGGATCTGCGCGCCAGGAGACGCCGCGGCTTTGTCCGCAGTCGGCGCTTCACACTCTCGCACCCCCTCTCACTCTGTCTATCTCTTGTGTGCATTAGTTAGCGGTTAGCATTATGTTTGATAGCATTGTATCTACAGCTCGGTCTCCAGCGATGCAAGGTGTGTGCCGATCATTTAAATATACAGAGAAGTGTTTATTTTGCGCTTGATGCAAAATGCGTAGCTAATTGTTTCTTTTTTCCCTCGCAGCCCTTCTGTTGCTGTCAAGCTGTCCCAGAATGCATAGGCTGTGATTACAGTTTGATCCGATTATTGTTAATGGTGGGGTAGAGCCCAGCAGCACCTGTTATACTGGCAAACGTATAGCGGGTTTGCGAGCCGGGGTCTGAAAAAAGCGAAATACCGGCGTTGATGCAGAATTGCCTCATAGTAATTGTGCCTAACCTTGTGCTAAAGCGAGTGAAACGGAAAACGCACACTGTGACTGATGTGACTCTGCACCACATTAGTGCGTAAATTGTTTCTTGAAAAACACTCAAGGGTGTAACTGCCTGTTTAGCTGATCAGAAAAGTGTAAACATGGTAATCAACAAAACAATGGGTGTGAGAACAGGCTGCATGTCAACAAGGAAAGTGGGTTGTGTACATTTTGGCTTTGAAATAAAAATAAAGTTAAAATCAGAAGCACCTCCATCGAGACTTTGGGCCCAGCCGACAGTTATTAACATTTACTATCTGATCTGCCGTCAATTCATTCTTTAGATACATGCCAAAAATCTCCCTCTGATCTCAGATAAACCATGAGAACAGAACATACTGTATATTGTCATCAAAGTTTGGCCTATGATTCCTCTTGAGACAATACGACTAATGCTGTGACGGTATTAAAGTTACACTGCGCAACATTTCACCCAATAATTAGAATAAAACACAAACATCTGATGCCCCTTGACCAAAGCACAAACCAGTTTGGTTGCTGTTGGCACACTGTTGGCTCGTAGAAGAATTTTACTGAATTAAAAAGACACATATGCACCTGTATACAGGCTCTGGGTTGCAGATGTTACTGTATGTATTTTGTTAAATTAGAAAATATCAGATACACAATAAAGGGTTCTGTCCAAAAATGCTATGATATCTGGAAAACTTTCCTTACTTTATTTTTAGTCTGGCTGGCTATGGTTGAGGGTGGGATTTGTGGGAAAAAAAGGTATTCATAGATTGATCGTACCACAGTATTGAAGAATATGTTGAATAAACAGACCTTGATCAAAAAACAAAACACAAGTACCTATTTTAGATTAGAAAAAGACAAATGAACATGTGTCTTTACTGTGAGCATCTCACCTCTCCTAAGACCTGACATGGGATCGGGGACGTCTCCAGCTCATCTCTATGATGTTGACTAAAGGCAGCCAAATATGAGATTCAAAAACGTTAGATCAGGGGTGCCCAAAGTTTTTTCCATGGAGGGACAAAATGGAAAAATATTAGTGGACAAAAGGCCAAACACAACACTATTTTACATGTAGAACGACCAAATACAAACAGACCTATTATTAAAGAACCATTAATTACTCTTGTATTGAGTAGGACATGCTGTTTTGGTGTCCTTAGTAACTATTTCTATTCACTGCACAAATTAGTGAAAGTAGATGCTTCTTACAAATCTAAAGAACCATCTTGAGGGCCAAATGAATCCCCTTGGAGGTCCTCATCCAAATCCATTCTTTGATTACCCACTACACAAACATTTTCTGCGTCTAGCTGGTCATTAGGAGCATGTTTTGTATAATACAAAATGCTAATATGCAGTGTACTTTTAATGTTAATATGTAGAAAAAAATAATTCCGTAACCCTGAAACTCTTTATACCTTGGACACATTTTTTGTATTCAAAGAGAAAAGCGTCCTCCGCAGCGACACGGTTCAAAAGGTCCCCTCTCTCTCTGCCTCCTCCCAGTCCATAATGCATCAGACAGGGGTGACATTTTCAAGTTGTATTGTGTTAATGCAGACGATGGCGATGGATGGCGCGGCGTGGGGCTTAGGGATGAGCGATAATGATGATGAACGTGACTGTTTAACTGCGCGCGGCAGATGTAGTGTGGCCCCGGAACACTCCCTGGCGGATGTTCGCTCTCTCTCGTACCGGCGCGCAAAAGCGTTCAGCTGCTGGACCCACGCCAAGACACGGGAGACTTCAAAGCAATTAACAGCAAACAACATGGAGATTTACGCAGGCATTCCCGCACGGAGGTGTAGCGAGAAACTTCTACGTTAGGAAATGACTAAGCGATTGGTTTGGAGTCATGTTTGAAATTGGATGTACAACTGCTTTGATGCGAGAGATGAAGTCTGGTGATTGTTTGACCACGGTGCATGAGTTTGTGGACGGTGACAAAGGGTGTCCAGGCTGTAGGAACTGTCTTTTTCTGCAACACACTAGTCTGAAAATGTCTACATGGTCTACACTTGCCTTGGAGCTGTCTACCCCTCGGTGAGAAAAGCTTTAAGCAAGCAAATCGAAACAGACGCCAAAGGCCAAAGCGTGTTGCTGGACATGTCACAAAATATGATGTCATATTTCTTAAAGCGCTGTAGATATATCCCTGGGCTCATTTAAACAGGGCCAGAAAGTTTTCTTTTTCTTTTTTTTAAGCAGGTGAGGCAACTCTGACATGTTCAGGGCAGTGCATAAACCAACCCCACAACAATATAGTTTCAGCCTGAACAGTTGTAGAAAAAACAGTAGCATTTGTAATTCAATAATTCTCAGAAGGAGTTGATATTATTATTTATTTACAAAACATTCCCATATTTTGGGGAACCCTTCTGTACACTGCATTTATTTTTTCCTTTTTTGTTATATGAGCGGTCAAAGTTGACACCTACATACTGTATAGAACTACTCACATCCCAAAGATTCTCATTGGGGTTGAGATCTGGACTCTGTGGTGGCCAATCCATATCATGCTCCCTGAACCACTATTTGACAATGGATCCTGGCATTGTCATCTTGGATGGCCGTGCCATCAGAAAGCCATTGATGGAATAACCTGGTCATTCAGGATGTTCAGGGAGTCAGCTGATCTCATTATTTGGGCTCATAGTGTTACTGAACCTAAGACCTGACCAACTGCAGCAGCCCTAGATCATATGTGTTTAGGAAAATCCAGTTGGTGACTTTTTTTTCAGGTAGTGTACAGTATTAGCCTAGGAATACCCATGCTGCTCGCGCTCAAATCATTTTGAACTGCTCAAAAGCTTGGAGACCAAGGCCGAAATCTTCACAGGGATTTGGGCAGACTGGATTGGCTGAGGCTCATACGTCATCGGGTACAATTGATACGATTGGCTCTGGGCTACGTGCAGACGCATATGATAGACATAAACGGCCCAATAAACGGCTATGTACAATCGTAAACCACACCTCTCCTACGAGAGAATGAATGGGTGGTTCCCAGACTAAATATTCACTTGTGATATTTAGTCTGGCACTAGTCAGGCTAGCACAGTATACTGTAAGTAAGGGTCACACATACAGTGGGTTGCATAAATATCTGCACCCCTTCAACTTTTTGACATTTTTCCATACTAGGGCCATAAACATACATGTTTTCAATTGAAATTTTATGTGAAAGACACACACTAAGGGACACACAATCATGAAGTGAAATGAAATTTCATGATTTGGAACTTTTTTTATGAATAAAAAACTGAAAAGTGGGGTGTGCAAAAGTATCTACCCCCTTTCCCCT
>OMNZ01049337.1:0-10209 GCA_900303255.1 Lesueurigobius sanzi | reverse complement strand
TTTGTACGTAAAACCAAGGGCGTCCTTGAGTGCTGCTTATTGGAATCAGAACTCACAGCACCCTTTTCACTCAAATAAAGAAATGGATGAGGACTTGGACGTCCCATGTACTGCCTCCATATCAGCTCTCCATGCTGTTTTGTGAAGAGCACGGGTCAGAGCCACCTGCTCCAATATGAAAGCCATAATTAAGGCACAACCCAATAGAGTCATTGACTTCATGTAGTCCTTTTTACACAGGGAAAATAATTGGTTTAGATAAGAAATTGACTTAAAAGTACTTGGATTATGCTGATTTGGATTCAAATGTCTTTCTTCTTATTTTAAGTGTATAAGTTAATGTCTCTTATTTTAAGCAAATGGATGCTTGTTCCATTGATAATCTAATTTCAAGAAAGTCCCAACCTACACAAAACCTACAGAAACAATGTTCTTAATTCAAACACTTTTGAAGCAATTTATCTAAGACCAGATGTTTTTAAAATAGCACCTTAAACTTGCAGCTAACACTTGACAACGAAAGCTTCCACCTTCATTGTCTGTGGCTGCCAGTGCTCGCTTTTGCCTCCGGCTAAGATACAGCTACCAAAAATGTCACAATGAGGGTCAGTTATCAAGACAGGGGCTAAACAGCGAGTGCAGTCTGGAAAATCTTGAGAATAGCATAGAGGTTTTTGTGGTTGTGTTGCTCCTAATTTACCATTTGAAAGTGCGTGCATTTCAGTATTATGGCCCCAAATAAAATGTAAGAGAATGCTGTGTGAGTTATAAAGAATGGGGCCTAGGTCTGCCTAGTTCCACTGTGGAGCTGCATGTTACACATCAAGCTAATCCTGACTGTCTCCAGTGGGACATATGACCCAATGGCCTTATGGTCAGTCTAGTAGAGCCTGCATGAGGTCTACTTTGGAGCTACATGTTATGTCAAGTTATGGCAATGGGGAATGATTCTTAGTGTGTGTGGGAATACTTGTGGGAGTCGGGAGGTTGGGTACATGAAGGGGAATGTCTCTGTGTGTATATATAATATTCATGGGGGGCCAGGCGGTTGAATGGGGGAAGGGGATTGGTACTAAGTTGTAGGGAGCTTTGTGTTACATTCTTGTAGGGCTGGGCGATTTGGCCTAAATTTTTATTTGATTATTTTTTTTAAGCACTTAAAATGACTGCAAAATGACATATTGCACTTTTGACCTGGGAAAGTCTGAGGGGGGCTTCAAATTCAACGATATCTGCTCTGGGCCAGGTAGGGCGGGCCTACTACAGAAATCTGACAGGATCAGGCAGAGCAAAGGCGGTATGGCCATAAGACGATGCCCTCTGCTGGACAGGTGTGGAATTCCTTCCTTTAAATGTTGGCGTTAATGTTATTTCTTCAAAATGTCATAACTCCTGACAGGAAACAAAATCAATAGCCCTAAACTCTTGTATGAAAACCGCTTTGTAAGCAAAGATTGATTGATAAATGTGCAAATAACTCTTTCTCTTGATCCACTTTTGCACAGGCTACTTATTTTGCACATGAGCAAATGCTTGATAAATAACCCCCAATGTCTTTTAAGTTGTAAAAGGTCTATAAAAGCAGTATGTGGGTCTGTATGTACTGTAGTTCCCACGCCATTGTTTGGACACTTCTGGGTCAAACTTATTTCCTGACGCCTATATTTGATCTCTCTCTTCAGAACTGCTACCAGAAGGAAGCGGTGCTGCGGCCGGAGAACAACCAGGTCATAAACCTGACCACGCGCTACACGTGGTCGGGCTGCATGGTGAGAACGCTCATGTACACGCTCTGTTTTCTGCAGCGTAGCATTTAGCACGCTGTCTTCATCCTCCACACTCCAGCGCCTCTCTCTCGGCACCTCTGACCCCCCTGTGTTTCTCTGCACCACATTATCACAACAGCACGTTTTCTCTTTTGTTATGCTAAGTGAAATATGTAAAACAGGGGGAAAACAAAGAAGTCGGAGCTAATGGCCATAATGTGTTTATGTGTGCGCTGATGATGCAGAACTGGGATTCATATCATCACCAGGAGGGAGAACATCTAAAGGCTGCAGGTGAATAGGGGGAAATACATTGAGTGGTATCAATATGAAACTTTTTATGTGCATTACTATGAGAGACAAAAATCTATTTCTTGGCTATTTTGAGCGATGAAATCTAAATCGAGCCAGGTTTAAACTGATGGTATTGTCACGTTTATCTACTGCTCTCCACCTTGAGAGGGAGACCTTCCTTAAAATGAAGGTTGAAACAACTGGATTCAACTCGTCTTTTAGTAATACAGGAGGTTTGTTTGCCTGCTCCTGTCTTACCAGAACATAAAACTGTTAAAACTAAAAAGACAGTAGACACTTTTTCAAATGGATTCCACTCCAATGATCAGTCTTTCTTTCCTCTTTAGGATGTTAATTAAAGACTTGCATTTAAGCAGCAGCAGCAGAAAAACCTCAAACAAAGAGAGATACAATATCAATATTCAAGTAAAGAAACAATATACTAGGTGGCTTGTAACTTAGTTTTCTAAATTATGATTTTAGCTTAAACTAGTTTTATCAATCTTTTTAAACAAGCATTTTAGCATTATTTCTTTTATTATACAGTACATAGTAATGTTTTAACCATAAAGTGTGTATTTTAAGTACAAACAGACATTAGTTTTAAATTGTACATTTTAAGTAAACAAATCCAAGTTAATTATTTAGTTATTAAGTATTCATGAATATCAATGTTATATAATCATTCAATCAGAGCTGAATCAACAGCCAAAGAGTGAAACAAAAAGGCATCTAACATGTTCAGTTGTGCTCAAAGGTTCATAGAATATGAATGACACAAAAACCTCTATTTCACTCATGGTTAGTGGTTGTGCAAAGCCATTTATTGTTTACGCTTTTCAACTAGAAACTAGCCAAATGTCCCTGATCAAAAGTGTACAGACAGTATTGTGCATCTTGAAACAAACATCAGTTTTGTCAGAGAGTCCTGTGTTTCAGCTGAAGTGGACAGCTGGACAGCACAGTTAATAGTTACAAAGATTTGTTCAGAGGGGATTTTGGATGTTTTGTTTAGTTTTTACTAGTTATTAATTAAACAAATCTGTAAAAAAGAAAAAAAAAAATGATGTTCAAAACTCAATAAATCAGGCTAGGAATGAAATATTGAAAAATCCCTCTGAACAAACCAGTGTACCATGTATTCCTCATTAGTTCATTGCTCTATTAAAAAGTGTTTCCAGTACTCAAATGTGAATATGTAAAAATATGATAAATATAACCCATCTCAGTGACACTTTTTGGGGGTGGAACTGCTCCTTTTGTGCCTTTTTCAATAGCGACTTGTTTGTTTGCCACATTAGGTAAAGTGTGATCGTCGTGCTGCGCGTTGGATCGCACATCTCCGTCTATTCTGGGCCGTGAAATATGTTTTCATGTGGCTGTCTCAAGCTCCCACTCATCTGCGATAATTCCACGTGTCTCCGAGGTATAGAGGCCATTTTCGGAACGCTGAGATTGTGTGTGTTTTTTTTTTTTTTTTAGGTTGAGGGCGACGGGAGCGAGGAGGTGCTGAGCTGCGTGGGGGGCCGCAGTTTCCGCTCGGTGAGGGAGAGGTGGTGGTACATCGCGCTCAGCAAATGTGGGGTAAGTAAATGACCCCCGCGCCGACCCGCCTCACGATGGCCGGCTCTAGTGTGGTCCTTTTTATAGCAGGTGTGAGAGCGGTGGGATTATGGACTCGTAATGGTGCATCTGTGAAACAATGGTAGAGGCTGATGCTGCCGAGATGAAACAGATGGCTGTGTGTTGTGGTTCGGGCATGTTTCTTTTGAAATTTGAGGCTGAAAATTGGCTTGGTGCCTGTGCTAGTTCCTCTGACCTGAAATTGTAAGCCCCAGTACTTCCTGTCCTATTCATTCCCTATGGAGATTAGCTTTAGACCCGTTGGATTAATCATATTCTCTAAAGATTCCGTGGTGAACAGTGAGTTCCTGGTAGATGATCATTTACTACATGTTAATAACTTGATGTAGGATGTAGTATTTCTTGCAGCTTAAAAATATGGACAAGACAGTTGTTTTTATGTAGATTATAGGCAAATATTCTTCAGTCTTTATCTGTACTCTGTAGTTGAAGTGTAGGACGTTTCGCTCTTTATCCAAAGAACTTCGTCAGCAAATGAGCAGACTGACACAATTCGGTATTTTAAGAAGAAACCAGAAGGAGGAGTCAACCTCTAAGTCCCACCTCTCTTGGTCCTAAAGGTCTGAGAGTAGAGGTTAACCCCCCCTACTGGTTTCTTCTTAAAAGACCCACAAGTGTGTCAGTCTGCTCATTTGCTGACGAAGTTCTTTGGATAAAGAGCGAAACGTCCTACACTTCAACCACAGAGTACAGATGAAGACTGAAGAATCTTTGCCTACGATGGACAACTCCTGCCCAGGCTTTGGAATGATCTTCCACTCTGTGCGTTCCATTGCTTCTGTTGAGACTTTTAAAAGCAATCTTAAGACTTTTCTTTTTGCTCAAGCTTTTGCTTAGTTTCCTTTTGGGCTGTTGTTGATTTGGTGTTGACTTGGCCTTCTTATTCTGTCTTATTGTATTTTTGTATCTGTATTTTAAGCCGTGTTGTGAAGCACTTTGTGACTTTTGTCTGTGAACGGTGCTATATAAATAAAATGTACTTACTTACTTACTACTGCCCGACTGAGAACCTACACAGACGGATTTATGTAGATTACTTCACACTTGTGGCACTATATTAAATTCTATAACTCGTTAGATTATCATTAGCCTTTCGCATCAAGATAAACTCTGAGCTTTCTAAGCACAAACGTTTTCTCCACTGCATTATTCACATCCTATATCATGTTATTACCACGCCCCAAACATAGAGTGTACATTAATGATGGCCCCAGAGGATAAACACACGCTTTTTCCGCTAGAGCGCCGCTAGAGCGCCCCTAGAGGCCGTTAGCCCAGGACAAAAATGCATAATATTAAAATAAAATAAACATATAATTTGGTCATAAAATTAGTCAAATTCATTTGAAAAAAAAAAAAATCTAAATCGGGGCTCGAGTAGAGCTGGGTACTTTTCATGTTTTTTCGATACTAGTACTTTAACGATACTTGGTTTACGATACCGATACCTGAACGATATTTTTTTCGATACCTATACTAAATTATTGGTCATCTACACAAAAAAGTAAATATCTAGAAGGTTAAATGACCCAAATTCATCTTATTTATCTAAATTTGAGCTGTTTTAGTGGCTCATTTGACCTAATTCTAACCACTTGTTTTGACTTGCTTCAGTAGATTTCTACTTTTCTTCTAGTTCTAGTTTCTAGTTCCTTTTTTATTTAAATTAATTTACCAATGGGGTAAGAAAATTGGTCTTTGGGCAGTTTTATTTCCCTAATTCAAGTGAGATTATCTTAGAATCAGCCCAAATTGTCATGAAATAAACCAAGTAATCTAGTCAAAACTGCTCTAAACAAGACTAACATTCCCAAATCGAGTCATTTATCCTCGTGCTTGATTTTAGTTTTGTTGTAGAACCATAAAACAGAACAATAATGATCATTTATTCTATAAAATACTGTTTATTTTAGTGTTTTTATCATTTATTTGAGCTGAAACACCTCAGCCCTTTCTTTACTGCAGTCTCAGACCCACCAGGAAGACAAATTTGCTTTCTAAAGATAAATATTTTTTCGGTACCAGTTTTCGATACCAATTTATTTTTCGATACCGGTAGTACCTTCATTATTTATTCGATACCGTACTGATATCGTTTAACGGTACCCAGCCCTAGGCTCGAGTGAATCGTTACATCCAGTGTAACACTACCATTTGTAGAAAGTGGTGCTTTATTTTGGGCTACAATTGAGAGGTACAGCCCTTGGTGTTTTGGCAATGAAGAAAATGGACCCTCCTTCGAGCAAACTTGCCTTCCCCTGCCGTCAGTGATCATCTACCTGCAACTCACTGTTCACCACCGAATCTTTAGACAATATCATGAATCCAACATGTCTAAGCTAATCTCCAAATGAATGTGGGGTTAGTAATGACCGCTGCACTGACCCCGCTCACGTTCGCCGTCTCCAGTGTGGTCCTTTTACGGCAGGTGTGTGAGCGATGGGATTATGGACTCGTAACGGTGCGTCTAGTGAAGCAATGGCAGATGGTGATGCTGCTGGGATCAAACAGATGGCTGTGTTTTGTAGTTCAGGCATGTTTCTTTTGAAATGTCCTGACCTGAAATTGTGAGCCCCAGTACTTCCTGTCCTATTAATTTCTTATGGAGATTAGCTTAGACCCGTTGGATTAATCATATTTTCTAAAGATTCTGTGGTGGACAGTGAGTTCCTGGTAGATGATCATTTCCCTAATGTTAATAGCTTAATGTAGGATGTAAATACTTCAGTGGAGGAGACGTCTGTGTTTAGAAAGTTTGGAGAGTTTGTCTTGAAGCTAAAGGTTATCAATCATATTACAAATCTAGTCTTTTATCAAAGGCTGAGTCTTCAAAATATGAGGCATCTGAACCAGCTATGGGGGTTTTCAACTGGTTCTGCCCAAGGGAATTCAACAATATTTAGACAATACATTGCTCACATCTACATTGACATTACATTAACAATAAAACCTCCTGCTGCTGCTCTACCACCAGTGTTTGTTGGGTCATTATGTCTGTTTATTAAGGAAAGCAATGCACAATACAGTCTCTTCTGTGGACCTGCTGTTATTAATGGCAATAATGGAATTTGTTAGTATGAAAAAACATGACAGCGAAATCAATCTACTAGATTTTAAGACTAAATAATTTGTGCTCGTCTGACAGAATGAGCAGCCTCTTTCCACCCTTGAGTATAGAACTGCTTATTTATTCATGTATTCAGTAGATTCAGAGGCAGGGAATAATGACACTGATAATGTGCTTATACAGTATTTCACATAGCACAGTTTATCTCTATTTCGACTCCTCGGAAGAGCGGGTCGAGTCTTTAGTCTTACATTCCGACGACACGACTGAGAAGAAACGCAACCCAGTTTAGTCTTTGAAAGTTTCTGCGAGATTGGATAAAGCCGAGACGAATAAGTGGCCACGCAAACACACGGCTGGTAATAACGTTGCAGCCTCTTGTGTCACTTTTAAACTTTTCACTGTGTATGCTGGATATTTGTGTTCACTCTGTTGTGCACCTTTTCCCAAACAGCCATCAGAGGAAGCTCCTTAATTGGCATCAGTCATCTCGAGTCTCTTTCACTAAAAACTAAAAACCAGGTTAGAAATGTAGGAGTAATCATGGACTCAGACCTGAATCACATCAGCAGCTTTTTACCATCTAAAAAACATTGCCAAGATCAAAGGTACAGCATATTGTCAAAACCAGACTTGGAGAGATTAATCCATGAGTTTGTCTCCAGCAGGTTAGACCAGGGGGTTCCAAAACTTTTCAGGCTGGGACCCACAAAATGACCATGCGAACAGTCTGGGACGCAACAGCAAAAAAAATCTTAGAGGTTAGACGTTTGTGGGAATCTCAGGTACTGTATGGCCATGACCTGTAGGGGTTCCCCAGGGGTTGATCCTGGGACCCCTCTTATACATTTATATATTTTATTTATTTATCTTTTATTCTGCTTTTTAAACTGATTTTATTTCTTTTTTTTGTATCTTATTGAGTTAGACTTATCTATTGTTAATTCACTGATTATGTTTTTGTCATTTTATGGTATTGCTTTTAGCCTTTTGCTTTTTATCCTTTGATTGTGCAGCACTTTGGAAACAGTTGTAGTTGTTTAAATGTGCTATACAAAAATGTTGGATTGGATTCTCCCAAACAGCCATCAGAGGAAGTCTTATATTCTTTAATTGTCATCAGTCATCTCCAGTCTCTCTCACTAAAACCTAAAAGTCAAGGACTCAGACCTGAACTTAAACAGCCACATTAAGTCAATAACATCAGCAGCTTTTTACCATCTAAAAAAGACATAGCTAAGATCAGAGGTATATTATCAAAACCAGACTTAGACTAATCCATGGGTCTCCAGCAGGTTAGACCAGGAGTTTCCAAACTTTTCAGGCTGGCATCCCCAAAATGACCATTGGGAACAGTCCTAGACCCCCCAGTGTTAAAACTAATAGCAAAAAAAAATCTGGATATGTTCACATTTGTTACTGTGTTTATTTGTTATTTGACCTCATTTCACAAACTCATTTCACTTCCATTAAGAATCATATTAAATATAATTATATATCTTGAAATCACCTTTGGACCCCTTCTCTAAACGATTTGTAAAACAGCTGCAGTACATCCAGAACTCTACAGCTCGAGTCCTGACTAGACCCCCGAGATACGACCATATTAGTCCAGTGCTCAGGCCTCTGCGCTGGCTTCAGTCGCTCAGAGAACAGACTTTAAAACAGCTCTGCTTGTAAATCAATCTCTTCATGTCTAGCACCTCATGTTAGACCCGTTTGAACCATTATGTATGACTTGTGCTGTACAAAGCCTTGCCTTATATCAACACTTCCTCTGGTGGCTGTTTTGGGAAATCTACTAGACTTTCACGGTTGTATGTTGCTCCTAAACAGTGGCTTTATAATTCTCTCCGCTGTAAAGATTCATAAGGAACAATCGTTGTACAGGGACCTGGGATGCTCTGTGAAATGGATTGAAATTACACCTTTTCTCGGGCCCAGATGTATTCTCTAGTTTAACTCACAATCATTATAATCTAAGAAAGATGTTTTGGAGTCAGCAGCAGCATTTCAGATATTGAAATGGGGAAAGGCCCAAGGAACACTCTGATGTTTTAAGGCTTGTTTTTGTGCTGGCTCTCCATAAATTTTATATTAACCCAAGTCTAATTTTCATCAGGGCATGTGTTTCTATCTTCTTCTGTTTTTTTTCTTACCTTTTAGCATTTCGCACAAGGCCAACAGGAAAAAAAATCCTATCAATGATTTATGTTGGTGCACGCAAATACCAGAGTAGAAGTTGAGCACAGAGATGAGTAATAGCGGATGCTTGAGTGGATGGTTTAATGTTGGTGATATATAAAGTGTAATGGTTTTGATCAGTGATAAATGGTGTGGATAATGCAGTGTGGCCTTACAAGTTTCTGTGTTTATTCTAACAGCGGAGACAAAAAAAAGTTAATTTGGCCGTCCAGTGATGAACTGTTTAAAGATTATCATTTTGATCACACCAGTTTAGGGTTTTCAGGATAAATGACTGTTTTGGTCAAACCGTATAGAAAACTGAGGCAAATACTGGTTCACCCAAAAGGCAAAATAGAACCAGAGAGAAAATTCAACCTGTTTATGTTCATGTTTATTTTGTTTATTTCGAGCACATGATAAATAAAAAAGACAAACAATAAGTACAACATAAAACAATGATCAATAATTCAATGATCAAAGAGACAATTCACAGCGGCTCGAAAAGGAGTGGGATGAAGTTTAACTTATTACTTCCCACCAGAGGTTACATTAACTGAAAATTCTCTGTCAATGACTGAATATTTTGAGTTTTGACAGAACATTTTGAAGGCTGTCTTTCATTTTGAAGGATTGAAAATCAAGCCATCGTCATCTTTTGAAAGTTTTATACACATTTTAACACACACAAAATATATTGCTCACAAATTATATTTAGATTTGCATCCATTTATCCTGTAATCTGTGTTTTCTTACATGTATAATACTAGGTATATAAAGAGAAGTTTATTAATGAAGGATAAAAATAGCTTTTGACAGATTTTTTACAACCCTGTCTGTCGAAATGACTGAGAAAAATGATCCCTAGCGAAACCACTGCTTCCCACCCCCCTCTCACACTTTTACATTCAACTTAATTCCCTCCTGGTTTTGTTATCAACTTTCTTATATAATACAAAACACAGGTGCTTTAATCGTCATTTGTCATAACAATATTCTAACAATCAGAATTCTCCGCTAATCCGACTCAGTCATCCTTTCAAAAATCATATTTTTCTGTGGCCAAAGGTTTACAGTGTGCCCTGACAGAATCATCAGGGTATGTATAATATGAATGATGGCACAAAAACCTTTATTTCACTCATGGTTAGTTGTTGCGTTTATTTATTTAAGAGAAAAAGAGGGAACAATACATATTAATGAACATTTAAACAAATGTAAAAAGGCCAGATTTGTGTGAAGCCATTTATTGTG